>CM076571.1:60752002-61027708 GCA_034641835.2 Pinus albicaulis
TTGGCAAATGGGCAAGGAAACATATGACTGATGTAGGTGGCGGAGACATAAATGGCACATCGTCATCGACTACTAGTGGTTCTCGGGTGTTGTTGGCTGCCAACTGGAAGAGATGAATAGGAGAAAAGTTTGTCCTAGGGATCACCCATTTTTGGTGGGTAACATTGTGTAGAGGGCCGAATCCCAGTGTGGAAGGCCAAGTTTCAAGTTTGTCTTGAGAGCAGTGACCTGTCCCTGTTGAGGCCGAATTTTAGGACCGGAGTTCTGGTACAAAGAAGGCTGAACTTAGGCCTGTTTTGAGGACCAAATCCTAGTGTGTTTGAAGGCGAGTTTCAAGTCTGTTTTTGAAGATCTAACACTGTTCTCCATTGAGGAAACCAAACCTAGTGGAGGAGGCAGAGTTCTAGAAGCCGAATTCTAATCTCTTGAGGGCTGAGTTTAGGTGCATTAAAGTCCAAGTTTTAGTCCTGGTTTGGGACCTATTGAGGCCGAGTTAAGCTGATAAGGAGGCCAAGTTCAAGGGTCATTTGTTGAGGGAAGTTCTGTTACTAAGGCCGCGTTTGGGAAATTGAGTGCTTCTGTGAAGGACAGAGGAGCAGCTGCCAGGAGGGCAGATTTTCTTTGACTAATATTGGCTCTTGTACAAGCTTTGGTGCCGTTAAATCAGGGAGTTGGTGCTTCCTTTCAGTTGGCGTTGATAAACCAGGGAGTTGGTGCTTCCTTTCAGTTGGTGCTAATAATTTTGAATGTACTCTTTATATATTAAAAAAACATTCTGTGGTTTTCTCCCGCTTTGGGCTTCCACGTAAAAAGTTTTGTGCTCTGTATATTTATATGCTTTGCTTTATATATGTGGATGCATTTGCAAGTTTTTGAAAAGTTGTTAATACTGATTCACCCCCCCTCTGTATTGCTGAATATTCCAACAAGTAACCCCAAAAGTTAGCAATCTGTTTACCCAGCACTGACAATAAAACCAAATAAAACACTGAAACTTATTGGTCAATTGGATATTTTAAATCAGAAAAAGAAAAAAGTAATGTCTTCAAGTCTTGATTCTATTTTAAATATTCATATCCGTCACTTCTGAGTTCTAATATATTTGGACCGTGGAATGTTGAATGCACTGGTTTCATTAGGGAACTAATTCTTTGTGAGGATGTAAAATACTTTATCATTTCAATCTTTGTTCCTTTTTGCAATTTTGTGCCGACCATATTTATTTCCATATTTTATATTTCTTTTCAAATCAGGAGATGTAAAGCAATGTGATAAATCTTTATTCTATTTCGAGGTTTAATATATTTGAATTATGGACTGTTAAATGCACTGGTTTTGTTAATGAACTAATTCTTTACGAGGATGTGAATATTTTACATCTGAATTTCTTTTATATTTTGTAATTTTGTACCAACCGTATTTTATATTTGGTTGATGACATTTATTCTGGAATTTGGGTCTGCGATCTCTTTGATTCAAAATTCTGTCTCATGGCTTGCAGGATGATGTTTTCCTGATCTGTAGCAATGCAATGAATTACAATGCAGTAGGTACCATCTACTACAGAAAGGTAGCATGAATCCCACTTAAATCTGCTTCTAGTGGTTCTTCTATGAAAAATTAGAATAAAACTTTGTGAAATTGACATCTTCCTCCCATATCTAGTATACATTGTATAGAAATCGTACAATACTGAACAAAGCATTGCTTTAGCAAGGGCAGACATCTCTGTAAGGTCATAACGTATGATTACTAAAAGTGAAGGTGTCACTTTTTCAGGCTCGTGCTATACAGGAACTGGCAAAAAAGTCTTTTCAGATATTGCGGCATGATCCTGAAAAATTTGAATTGGAGCATGAATTACTCTCAAATTCAAAATCTGGTTTTGCCACCAAGAAATTTACAAATAAGTCCACATTGAGAAAATCACATTTTGAGTCTACTGGTTCAGACTTTACCTCAGGTGCAACTCTTGCTACAGGTGGAAATGATGCTAACTTCTCTAACGCCTTTCTGCATGATGCTCTGAAGGTAAGGAACACAGGGTCTGTATATTCAAATGGCACTGTATATCAAGGGCATAACAATGATGATCAAAATAGTTCAGCAGTTGATGGAAAAGCTGAGAAATCGGAGAAATTTTCAGGTTTAAATCTTTGATATTCCATTCAATGTTTTATGGTTTCAGACTTAAAATTTTCCAGTGGAAGTGTTTGTTAAATTCATCATGTTTGTGTGGAGTGCATCTTAACTCATCCGGAAATTATGAATGTTGTTGATTCAAAAGATGGTTAGGGTGTGGAAATTTCTTGTTAATGTTTAACATATGCAAAACAGATGTCAACGAGTGTTCAACACCATTGCCTTACTATGAACTTCTATGATTAGCTGCTCTTAATGAATACACACTTGAGCATAATTGGGTTAGCCATAGGTTCTGGTCCCTGTGTATTATCTAGAAATTGTCTTTTCGTCATTGATTAGATTCTTTCCTAATATATGTGTTTGGCAGCATCCTCATTGAAGGGAGCGGTGGTGAAAGATGGGAGAAGAGCTCTTTTATGGGAAGAAGAACGACGTGACACTTACAAGCCTTGGAACCTTTTAGTTAATGGAGATGAATCAATACTTGCCATCCTTTGTGGAGAGCCAAAACAGCTCGTACCTGTATGTGTCTGTTCTGTATTACATAGTCAATCCTACTATGGCATTCTCAACTCTATTATCAAAGTTTTATGTGATAATGTGCATGTGTAGTGACTATTGTCTAGAAATTTGCAGATTGGGATGCAGTCAGAGTACATGTATGTAAGAAGTCTTTCTCATTTTTCTGTGGGCCTGGGACCTGTAGCCTGTAAAATTGCAGCACAGAAAATAAAGAGAGCTCGACCTTCTGATTGGACATCTGACCTACGGCATGTTAGTGATCAGACCATTACTTCTGTTAATTTATTGTCATGCAATAAAAGCAGACCTCAACTAAACACAGTTTCTCCTGCACCATTGCTGATTGACAAAAGTGAAAATAGGGTTAGGCTCAATAATGATGTGGCTGCCCAACCTGGCAGGGATGAAGGGTTTGTTCAAAAGGGAACTTTTGAAGGCCAGTCCAATCAGTCAACTTCTCATATGTCTACTTTCACTGCAAAGTCTACTACAAACTCTGATGCACAGCAACCATCAGCAAATTGCTTGTCATTACCAAATGCCCAATCTGTTAAATTGCAGTTTGACCATGAGCCAACTGTTGAGTTGCCTTTGGAAGGGAAAAAACAGCTTCAGGAGAAATCCACTTTACCTATTGTTGAATCTGGCAACTTAACAATGCCAGGAGCCAAATTTGCTTCGGAGGTATCCCAGTCTAGATTGCTTGAAATTGTCTCAAACAATAATAAGCTTATGCAATTGATGCTCTCTAAACAGTCCAAGGAAGCACAACCTGTCAAGAGTTTCCAAGTGGCAGATTCTCAGAGTGTTGTCACCGATGGTGGTATCTCCAGAGACGGCAGTGGCTCTTCAAAACTACTAAGAAGTGCCGGCAGTACTGATGTTGCAGACACTACAGGCAGAACTTCTATACACAACCATCAAGATGGGTACAGAGCTGTCTGCTTCCCTCAACATGCTGGTCAAACCATATCTGTCAAGGATCTAAACAGTTTGGCTAACTTGACCAAAAACAAAATGTGGTCACTGCAGACTAATTCCAATGCTTCGGTCAATACTCCACAGTTGTCAGTTTTATCAACATGTTCAACAAGGAACCAAGATGATAATGGAATACAGGCACAGGTACAGTCTCAAAATGCAGATTTGGTCCATGCTGATCCTAGTTCTAGATCAAAAATGCAGATTGCATCTGGTACACATTTTAACCCACAGAAAAATGAACCCCAAATAAGAACATCTTCTAGTGTTTCTCAATTCATGCAACAGCAAATGTTTCTGGATATATCGTCTTATATCCAGTCACAGATGAGCCAGTTCAACTGTCAGAGATCATCAATGTCAGCACAAACAATTCCACACTGTCATGAAGGACAAGTAATTGAATCACATGTTTCAGAAAAATTGGCTACTTTCAACAAGGCACAGTCATTAGGGGAAAATGAATCACCTCAGTCTCATCTCCAGTCTTTGAAAGGTAAAATTTTGGAACAGCCTTTGCATCAGACGTCAGATATCTCTCATTCTTTATCATCTGACATTAATGTGGAATGTCAGAGCTCCAGGTCTCCAGTTAGGCAGTCTTCTGGAAAGTTGGTTGATTCCCAACAACCTAATTTGGTCCTACAGCTTTGATTTGTTCATTACAAAACATCAGAGCTACTAATTCTACTCCTTTTATTGAAGTGTTAGGATATAATGTTCACACTAGACGACCGATGAAAATGGGATTTGCTTGATGGAATCCACTGTGTTGTAAAACAACTGTACATTTTATGTATTAATTATTTCAGTCAGAGGCAATTTATCCTTATATTTTTTACCTCTGAAATACAATTTCATTATTGCAGGCAGAAATTCATTTTCAAGTTTTTGCTTGTAATGTAACACCTTTTCATTATTTCCAATCTGGTTACACTGAGTGAAAATTAATTACGATTCATTCCAACTAGGAGGCTTGTTTGTTTTATATGCTTAAAGCTGTTACTGGGGTGGATGATCCATGTGTTGATAATAACACATTTAACTATGTGCTGGCCACAGTAAATAAGCTGTATGGGGGATCTTTGTAACGCTTGAGTAAGGAAGGAGCCAGTCCTTGAGGGTGGCAATGGCCTTGGCTCCAAAGTGTACGGTGTCTACGAACCAGGTTTCGTTTCTTGAAATGTTCTGGCCCTGACATGAGGGCAAGGGACCGAATCAGCAACAACCATATTTCTGGTTCTGGTTTTATTTCTCCAGAACTGGATAAGCTTGTCAGCCTTCTGGTTTTATTCATATTGATCTGGTTAATCTGGTAAGCCTGAATATGCTGATGATTTACTGAACTCGGTACATATGGGTAGCGCTGTTTAAGATTATGTGGAGTTTTTGAGTAAATTTGTGGTGGCCGCATTATTTGGGGGGGATGGAGTGAATGCAGAAGGTGACATTCCGGGACATCAGAGTCTGTGGGAAAGATGGATGCTTACTCTTAATATTACCAGGCCATGTAAAAGTGTTAGTATACAACTCTGCCAGAGATGGTGGCACTTGTGTGGTTGTGTTTGCTGCTGCTGCTATCAATAGTTGCAGCAATATTATTATTAGTACTATATGAAATACTAACGGTGTTTTGCTCTCATGGCTCTATGAAATACAGACAACTGTCTTGGTAAGCGTTTTATTTGGAGGCCAGTGGGGTGATTTATCGACACGATCATCTGGATCTATCATCGGTGGGTTTCATGTTGGTTTCAATCTCTTGCTGGAGGTATGATCATGGTGTGACCGGTTGATGCAGAGGCCGTTGATGTTTCTACCGGAATTGTGGGCGGACATACATTTGCAGATACCGGATTACATTTTGAATTTTTTCACGATCATACACTCCTCCCTAGAGACCCCTTGGTGGTTGATCTCGGATTTGGCACTGGAGGGTACTAGTGGACCGTGGTTAATGTTTTTGGATATAAGATCACATTATTTTGATACACGCTGATATTGCCTTTATGGCTGCAGGCCTTGATTTCCGAGGGTTATATTATATTTATTTGGTTTGGGGATTCATTCCCTGGACTTTATTAAGCTTCTGACTTCTTGTACAGGTCTGCTTTATGATCCGGCCCTAACTGTCTATGGAGTTGTGCGGTTTCGGCGGGTTTTGTATGGTGCGACAGTGGGTGGTACTGTCTTCGTTTAATTCCTATTTACGTCGATCACCTACTATTTGACATGGTTGGGGTTCACACTTATTTAGCTAATTCTGGGGTGGTACTAGGACATCTTGATGGTGGGCCTGGATGCTTACCTGGCCTCTCTGGGTGACAACACGATAGACCATGATGCACTCATTAATGCCATGCTGGCGGCAGAAGGGGGTGGTGATGGGGCGCGAATGTTCACATTAAATATTTTAAACAACAAGGGGTAGGGCAGGACACCTAGAAGACATGTTGGACACCTTGACAGGCATGCACTCCATGATACTCTTGATACTCCCCGCCGCACACGACCTCCTTTTCAATTGGGTAGTCGATGTAACTTTTTCAGACCTACAGCAGAGGGTAAGCTCTTGAGTTTTGGGTATGATATTCTTTGGGATCGGGCTATCAGTCTGCAGAAACGCACCCTAGTGGGCAAGTGGCACTCTGCATGTGGAAATTTTCAAGACATGGTGACCTGGGTTGCAGAGGTGTGGACACCATTACTGGGTTACCCACCTAAGGTATGTAAATTGATGAATGGTTGGTTCAACATACACTTTATTTCACAGAGAAATATAGAACTTATATTGTGAAGGCCTTGGGTCTACGGGTAGAGTTTTTTGGCTCTGCACCATTGGTATGTTGGCTTCATTCGGATGCGGAACACCCGGCAGAACCATCTCATCTGGGTTAAACTCTCGAGTTTACCTCTCGAGTTCTGGACTCGTCATGCTCTGGTCGCCATTGCCAATACCATTGGCCACTTTGTATATATTGATCCGAGATGCTTGGGGATACAAGATAAGATGGTGGCTTGGATGCTTGTTGAATTATCCTTTGCAGGGGGTCTTCCTACATATATTGATTTGGAATGGGATGGTTTGGGTCTGCATCAGTGCTTGGATTATTGGCGGATTCCGTTTCGGTGTCACCTATGTCATGCGACAGGCCATTTGATGGCGGGTTGCCACAAAATATTTACACCACAACGGGAGCAGAGGGCTACTGATGTTGGACGTCTCGCGGGTTACACAGGCAGGAATTATGCCTAGAATTGTGGGACTACGTTGGATAAAGGTATGTCTAAAACCCCTGTTATCTCTACTCAATGTCGTGAAGTTGATGATTTTCTTATTAAGCAAGCTGTAATTTCCGGTGCTAGGTCTTCCTCGAACCGTATCCCTATACTCATCCCGGGAATGGTTGATTTGCCACCACTTCGCCGGAGTACTTCCACCTCCAGTTTACCCACGTCTTATTGTTTTGAACTGTCCCACAATCTCGCCGCCGAAGGTTCAAGTAGTGGAAGATCACATTGAGCATCAACAAGAAGTTCTCCAACTCTTAAAGGATAACCTGAATTTGGCACAAAATCGAATGAAACAACAGGCAGATCAACATCGCAACGAAGTTTTGGATGTAGGAGATTGGGTATTTCTATGGCTACAACCATACAAACAAATGTCCCTCAAGCAAGCTAAGAAGGATAATAAATTATCACCAAAGTACTATGGTCCTTACAAGGTGTTGCAAAAAGATTGGTACTATGGCATACAAATTGGAGCTTCCTGCTTCTTCGCGAGTACATCCAGTTTTCCATGTTTCATGCTTAAAGAAGGTTATAGGTGAAAATCTTCCGATTCAAACAATATTGCCAGAACTTGATGAGGAAGGAAAAATCATATTGGAACCTAAAGCAGTCATGGAAACAAGAACTCGACAACTACGGAATCGATCAATTTCAGAGTATCTCATCAAGTGGAAGAACTTACCCACTGAAGATTCTACATGGGAGGATGAGAATTTTATACGAAAGCACCCAGAGCTACTCAAGCGTTGAGGACAACACTTTTTTTGAAGGAGAGGGGCATGTTAGGTCCCTATATTACTAGTATAGTCCCTTATTGTTGTTAGTGTAACCCCATATTATTATTATTGTATAACCCCCATATTGTTATTATTGTGCCCTTAAATTATTATTTTTAGGTCGGCTAGGATTACATTGTGGCCCCATGGACTCCTATATGTAGAAAGGAGGTTTTGTAATTTGTATCATCCAAGAATTGTTCATTCATGTAATGTATTGGAGGTTTCCCCCTCGAAGTGGCTTATTTCTAAGGTGTTGATATCTCTTTCTCTATTTTTGGAATGTTTTTAATTGTGCTCTCTCCTACTTATAAAGGTTACATGTACCATGTACATGACCACATGGATTTCTACATTCAACATTTTCTTTCTGTTTCCCACCCCGCACCATTCAAAGGATATTAAATCATAAATCTTATCGTCCTACTCAGCATAATGGCCGTGTATGTATATCATACCGCAAAGACACCGGATTGGTTTATGGTTCGTGATAAGTTTGAACAGTGGTCTGTCAAGTCTTGGTGAGGATTTGTTAGTACGTATCATAGACCCATCATCTCTAATTTCCACAAAATTTGAGGCCTACATATTTTCTGCTTAAGTTCACCCGCTAGCTAGAAGATGAGCTGTTAAACTCGTTTTACTTCCGGTTACATAGTGCGACACCATGTTGCTCGACCGCTGGTAGATAAATTGAAATTGCTTAAGAGCTGGGTGCGGGTGTGGGAGCGGGAAAATAAACATTTACTGGTCGCTGAACTCAAGGGCATCATTGCTGAAACTTCATCCATCTTTGGGGAGTTGGACGTTGGACATATATCTAATAATCGGTGGGCTAGGGTGAAGGCTCTAAAAGGTAAGAGTTAGATATTATTGATACATGAGAAGTCTTGGCGACTGAAGAGTCGTGCCACCTAGCTTTTCGCTGGGGACAAGAATACCAAGTATTTTCATAATTTTGCAAACATGCGGAGGAAAGTCAACGCCATTTGGGAGATCCGTGACCATTTGGACAGGAGTTATGTGACGACGGCTGACATCCAAGATGAAGAGGGCCGGTACTTTGAGGATTTAGTTGGCCATAGACAGGGTCACTATGTGGCAGATCAGATTTTGGGTACGGCAGAATATCCACGGATGTTCGCTGCAGATGCCAACATCCCGATGCGCAGTCCGATCACGGGGGAGGAGATGAAAAGGGTCTTGTGCTCATTTGCCTGGGATAAAAGTTCGGGCCCAGACGGGTGGACTGTAGAGCTATTCACACATTTCACTGAGTATATGCTACAGGATTTAGTGGACATTGTCGGGGAGGCACAACAAGAGGGACATGTACATGGTGCGATAAATTCAACTTTTATTGCCCTGATCCCGAAGTAGGCTCATTGTCTTTCATTTCAGGATTTCCGATCCATTTCCTTATGTAACATCACATGTAAAATCATTTCTAAGAAAATTGCAGATCGACTTAAAGGGGTATTTTCTAGACATATCAGTCGAGAACAAATCGGTTTCCTGCACAACCGATTGATCCATGACGTTGTTGCCACTACATAGGAGACCATTCATACCATCATTTCGAAGAAGCTTGAAGCTTTGGTTATGGAAATAGATCTGCAGAAGGCTTATGACTGTGTTGACTGGGCCTTCTTGCGGATGGTACTTTTGAAAACTGGACTGAATATTGCTTCCATCGAATGGATCATGGGGTGCGTTACTAATGCACATTTTACCGTCCTCATCAACGCGAAGCCTTCCAGATTCTTCTTGGCGGGTCATGGGCTTTGACAGGGCTTGTGCATTATCACCTCTACTTTTTATCTTAGTTATGGACTGTCTCAGTCTAAAAATTCATGAGGCCATCGGGATGGGTCTATTTAAGGGCATTCAAGGCACGCGCAATCGCATGGTCTCACATAATTTTTTTGTGGACGATATCTTAATTTTTGGGGCACTGATACTTTTTCACAGTTGAAGTCAATGCATAATATCTTGGAGAGTTTTGGGAGGGCCACTGGGATGGTGGCTAATGGGGATAAAACCATGATATTACAAGCGGCGAGCGACCCAAATACTATTCGACTGGTATATGAGAAATATCAGTTTGGACATGGAGTTCTCATTGAGGGATTTACATATCTTGGTTTCCACCTGAAATCATGTTTATATGCTGTGGCAGATTGGTATTGGCTACTTGATAAGTATCGAAGGAAGCTTGAGAAATGGACTCTTAGATGGCTCTCTATGGGGGGGGATATATACTCATACTTGCACAATCTATTTTACAAAGCTTAGGAGTTTATCGGGCATACCTGTATACCATCCCGACTACTATCATTAGACAGATTCGAACCATTATGACCGGGTTCATCTGGGGTGATAAGGAGACACAGGGAAAGTACCACCTGGCACGATGGGATTGATTACTGTCCCGAAGGAACATGGAGGATGGGGTTTACTTGATATTGGTTTATTTGGGAAAGCACTTTTATTGAAATCCTTATGGAGAGGTTTCTATGTTCATGGATGTTGGCAAGAGATTAATGTTCAGAAATATTTGAAAGGTAGGGTTGTGGAAGTGTGGTGCAGAGCGGACGCTTTGGGGAGTGGGACTGGTTCCCGTATCTGGAAAAGTTTCAGGAAGGTATGGCTCCTATTTCGGCAACGATTATGTTGGGCCCTTGGGGGTGGTGACTGAATCTTCATTGGTATTGACAATATGTGGGGGGTTGAGGGGATCTGTCCATTGAGTCAGGAGTTGATAGGGAGGTTACAGGCCTGGGGGTATTTCTATTTTTATCAGGTTATTAACCATTGGGAGGGATCCACGCCTATCTGGAAAGGACACTTGGAGCTGGGATTATCGGGTGCATGGGCCTGTGAATGGAACATATATATTGCAGAATTGTGTGGTATGGGTCTTCAATGCTCTGATGTGGGAGATCATCTGAGTTCGGGGGTTACCCTTGTTCATAATTGTGCAGTGACACATGAAACATATGATTTTGTTTACACATTCACACGGGGTTTATTACCACAACTGGTTCAAGAAGATATGGTGTTATAACATCTCGGTGAAGATTATCCTTTTCGCCTGGCTTGTATGGTGCAACAAGAATCTTGCCTGGGCCAATTTATGCAAACGGGATTTTAATGGACCTAGTCAATGCACCCTTTGTAACAGGTAGGCGAAGGACAATATTCATTTATTTTACTCATGTTGTGCTTCTATTAAGGTATGGGAAGATATCTTGGCCCGTCTGAAGGTCCCATATAGACTGTTCGCTGACACACTAGATTGTGCAGGATGGTGGCTGGACTTGGGGTCACAAATGGGCTCTGTCCCATTATATTTTCACTGGTACATTTGGAACGCGCGAAATCACTGGATTTTTCAGGAGAGTATACAATGATTGAAAGGATAGTTGTATCTCTACTCGCCCGTGTGAGATATGTCCATCCAGCTACGACCACACTTGATGACCTTCCCTGCAGGGTTTTTTGATGGTGCAGCCATCAGCACAGCACTCACAATGTGGCTGTGGTGGCTGTGGGGCGTGGCTTAAAATTTACACTAGTTGCTACTACAAAATATTTTGGAACGGAGGGCGGGCCACAAACACCCGGGCTGAGATATTGGCGCTATGGGGTCTGCTATGGTTTGCGAGGAAACTTTGTGTTGACAGGCTTTCGGTACTTGGGGATTCACAGGTCGTCATCAATTATATGAGGGAGATTTGCACATTGACTCAACCTCACCTGACACACTGGCTCAACAGGACACGGGAGTTAAGGGATACATTTAACCAGATTTATTTCTTCCATGTTTATAGGGAGAAAAATACAGTGGCAGATTGCCTATCCAAACAGGGCCTTCAGAAAAAATTTGGAATTATGTACTATCAACTATATGAGGAGGGCATCATGATGGCTCAGGGCACAGTTCCTATCCACTAATGGCAACGGGTTTAACTTATTTTATTTTTTGGACTGGGATGAGTAGAGGATATATACTATGTTAATATGTTTTCTATTTACTAGTTTCCTATGTTTTTAGCTATTAAGTTTTGGCCTGCGGGGACTCTCTGACTGTGGATAACAGTAGTCTGGAAGGGCAATAGATAGGAGAACTGGTTTACTCTGATACTGTCTCTTCACTTTTTGCTTGCTGATGGAATAGATATGATGTAACACGACTTTTTTTTATGCTTTTGGATGGCTGTAATGATTATGAACAGTGTTCTTATGGATATATTTGACAAATTGAACTGGTACAATATATAAACCAGTAGTTTTTTCTTTCTGAAAAAAAAATGGCTGTTACTAGGGATTGGTTATGGTACGACTGCAGAATGTTCAAAGAAGATTCACGAATGTGATCAGATTTATTTATTGCAATTCAGGGAGCGAAGAACATTACTGATTTCGGTCGGAATTATTTATTGCCATTCAGGGAGTGCTTTGCATGATGCACAGTTCTGCAATAACTCCAAAGCCGAGAGAATTATCATGAAAGATTAATACAGATATTATTTGTGGAGTATATTTTGCTCAGGCTCCCGTGTAAAATGCTTACCACAAACGCAAACGATACAAACTATAAATTAACAGGTGCACATTCTGTAACATGTTAAACCTTGAAAAATCGCTAAATGAATAATTTAATCATAGTTTCAGTATCAAAGCTTGTTGGTGCACTATTATCAGAGAGATATGTTGGGGAAATTTTACGGATTAAATTTCATCATTTGTGTTTTTTTTTTTTAAATGTTTTGAATATTTTAATGATGTGTGTATTTCTGATAAAATTATTTTATATTTTATTTAAAATGTGTTATTTTTTATTTAAATTATATAAAAATTTAAAAAATAAAATATTTTAAAAGATATTGTTAAATACTTATAAAAGTGAATGAGAGTTATACAAGTTTATATTTTTGATAAATATGTTTTTTTTGTTTTTTTTTTTGTTTATTAAGTAGTGTGAGTTCATAGATTGCATGAGGCTGTTACTTGTGGTTTGAGAAATTGTGACTCAGGGGCATTTGAGCCATCAAAATCACTTGTGGATCGCATCCGGCCTAGCCACACCAGAGTTAAGTTATCTAGGTGTTAACTTGTCTCCTCCCCTTAGCATGGGGTGCAACAACCTCTCGAGTTAAAATTAAAAAAATAAAATATTTTAAAAGATATTGTTAAATATTTATAATTAACATTTTTTAAGTGAATAAGAGCTATGAAAGTTTATATTTTTTTGGTAAATATGTTTAATAGGGTTAATAAATGCAATTTAAATGTATGGATGATTAATATATTTTAATTATTTTTTTCATGTTTATAGATTTTTTATCTAAATAATCTTTGATTTGGTTCAAAATGTTAGAGGTTATTAGAGTGAATAATTGTGTATGCCATTATACAATTTATAAATTTAGTTACACAATAATAATAATAATAATAATGGTTTGAGTAGTTTTGAAATATTTCATCTATTTTTTCATTTTTTTATCATTTTCTTGTTTAAGAATGTTATCAAGAAATACATTGCTATTTGTAGATAATGTTTTTATAGATAATGATAGTTTTTTGTTTTGTTGAGGTCACAAAAGAAGAGGGAATCAAATTGGAACAAACAACCATTGCAAAAACCTGCAAAAATAAAAGTGAAACGTCACTAAACAAGTGTGCCAAAACTCTCTAGAGGATGTGCTAGAGAGGATGATAGGACAAAATTTGGTGTACACTTGTATAAAGAATAATGTATATAAGTTGAATGATCACATGATCACACAACATGATATTACAAATAACGTTTGTGTTTTATATCTATATATAACTCAAGAAGGGCATCCTCCACAATGAGGTTATAGATAAATAGGGCACACTCCCACCAAAAATTATTGAACCTTCAAGTCAAAGTTGTTTGGTATTGTTAACAATCAATGATGGTCTTAATTATAATTAATCTCTAACAAAAACATTAATGACACAATATGAGATGGTGGTGGCTACAAGTAAAGATTATATCATTTTCAACACCAAGAGTGATTGTGGGATTATGGATCTACAAAAGTAGGATGTACTCCTTCACAGGATTATTGAGCCTCCATATGAAACTTGACTAATATGACCTTAACCATAACCTAATATTACCATAAATAATGGTCTTACCCATAATTTATGGGTATCAAAATGCATTAATGACACAATATGAGATGATCATTACCACATATGAAAATTAAATAATCATTACCACATATGAAAGTTAAATAGGGTTCATGATTTTTTATATAAATAAAAAGGTAATTGCATATGGATTAATGAGTTAAAATATATTATGCAAAATTGATACTGAGAAAAGATACAAAGAATGAAAATTTATTTAATGTGAGCATGGTCCAAAGATTAATTTTACCCCTACCTTTACCTATTGAGCAACAAAGAGTTCTATTAATATAAATCTTGATGAAATTATAAGCAAGTCATCTCATTTATTTTAATGCATCTGATAGTGGTTGATTTGAGACATCCTTTGAGATTTTAACCTTGTCGTATTCATCTTTGGCACATGACACTTGGGTGATTTGGTCATCATTGGTTGAGGGTGAAGAGCTCCTTGAATTTTTGCTAGGTTTTTTTGGATGGTTCTCATAAATTGGCACGTTTTATTCTGTCAACCGTTGGACTAGATCAACTAATCTTGGATTTCCTTGCTCACATAGTAATGGAAACTCATTATTAAAAAATATTATCCCTAGACATTTGAGTTGATCAAACTTTTGTGAGGATCACAATGACGGTTCTTTGAACGCAAAATCTAGGAATCTTTGAGAGAAATGTCCACTCAATTTGTCATGTCCCTCTTTGAATTGTTTGATTTCCTCTTAGATGCACTTCGAATTGCTCAAGGGTCTTGAGTTGGTTAGGGTTAGACTTCATTTCTCCTTCAAAGAAATGAACCAACTAAATAAGGGCACAAGTGAATGTGAACAAATCTTAATGACATGAGAACAAACAAATTGTTTCATTTAGAGACTCCCAAATCATAAATTTAATGTCACCTAAGCAAGTTGATTTACACTTATTACTAATGTCAGCTAAGGGAATATCACTATACTCATTGAGAACATGGTTTTGTGCCCAGGATAGAGGGATGAATGAGTAACATGGGTGAAGGATTGAGGTAGGGGTCACCACTTTTATACATAAAAAAGTATAAGATCGTGATTTGTCATATACTCATATGCTAGCTTTGTGTTCACCATGTAAAATGTATTGTAACAAAATGCCAACACTTTTAAGGAACATTGTACTTTTGTAATTTATTTACCTTATAAAGTCCAATATTGAATGAGTGTGATGGATTTCCCACCTTTGTACAAAATGTGAAGTATATTGTACAATAAATGATTTGAAATTGATGTGAAGTTTACCACGATAGAGGGATAAATGAGTAACATGGGTGAAGGATTGAGGTTGGGGTCACCATTTTTATACATAAAAAGTATAAGACAATGATTTGTCATATACTCGTATGCTAGCTTTGTGTTCACCATGTAAAATGTATTGCAACAAAATGCCAACCCTTTTAAGAAACATTGTAGTTTTGTAATTTATTTATCTAATAAAGCCCAATGTTGAATGAGTGTGATGGATTTCCCACCTTTGTACAAAGATGTGAAGTATAATGTAAAATAAATGATTTGAAATTGATTCATTTTACCGTAGTTAAAGTTTACCAATATTATTAAATGCCACATATAAAACTACATAAAAATTTAAAAGAAAAACATTTATAATTTAATATAAATTTGTGAAATATAATTTTTATAAATCATATTTTAACTATATTCTTAAAAAAATTATAATTAAATGTAAATTTATGAAATATAAAATATATAAATTATATTTTAAATATAATTTTATGTATAGGGAAAGTTTACACTCAAAAAAATGAAAATAAAAATTTGTAAAGTTATAAAATAATGTATAAAATTAATTTAATAATTCTAAAAATTGATTTAAATTTTTAATTTTATTTATTTATTTAATTTTTAAGGGCAGCTCAATTGCATATGGTTTTGAAAATGAAGTATTATGTAAGATGAGATTTCAAGTTCAAATCCCTAGAGTTTACTCCTGTGGGCAGAAAAATGTGATTCATCTAGGGTTATAGTGGTTAAGATGAGATTCCAAGTTCAAATCCCTAAAGTTTACTCTTATGGTAGGAAAAATGTGGTTCATCTAGGAGTTACAGTGGTAATTGTATGTATCATGCAAGTTAGAGACCAAAACCAACCTGTTGTAGATTCCTCTAATATATTAAAAAATAATAAAATATATATCTATTTAAAATCATTAAATTATCTACACAATATTGTTTTTTTAAATAATTCTTTAAACTTAAATTTAAATATAATTAAACAAATTTTATTTAAAAAATAAAATCATACTCATTTTAAAGTAAACTAAATTTAAAATGATTTTTATTTTTGGTAAGTCAATGTTCTATTCATATCGTAAAAAAGGAGTACAAAAAGTCGCTCTCAAAATAGGTGGTCTCACCCCGACCGGGTTTGTTGACAAAAAATTGCACCAAGTGACAAATACAAAAGAGTAACTAAGGACATTGTCCATAAATGGTTGGGCCAGAGGCACCAAAACATAGCTAAAACATAAAAAACACCAGATAGCATACTAGTCATCTGAAGTGATGGATGCAAGGGTTGTTCGGGGTTGTTCCTCGAGGCAGTGGAAGACGGAAGTCACACTGAACATGCCCTTCAATGTGCGCCATCCAAGTCTCCATCTTTTCTACTTTCTCAGAGAGTTGATTTTGGCCTCTCCAGACCACTACCACTCTCTCCCAAACTTGGCATTGAAAATAGTGCATTCGATCCAAAGTTGCCATCTGCGCAGCATGCTCCTCACAACGAACTCTCTCAGTTGTATCCACTCTTTCCATCAGGCTATTGACGAGGTCACGACAGTTCTATAGGAAACAATGCTGGATACCCTGCCCCTCATTTACCTTAGAACGACTAGGCCCGTGCTTCCCCTTGCCACGTCAAGCTCCTCCAGCGCGTCGACTCTGCGTCTGACCCCTCGAACCACCACCCTTGTTGACCCCTCGCTTACCTCCTCCACGTGCACCCACACTGGCCAGCCACACACGCCTCATTGTCTTGCCACCTCGGCGAGGAGCCACCATGACCATTGTTGAATCTACCACCCTCGCAGGGGCCCTTGTGTCAGGGGAGGGGGAACATCCACGCCACATCGGTGGCTTCATAATTCTCCAAGGAGGAACTTCGCCGCGAATAGGAACTAGAGACCAGACCCCCCACCAAAGGAAGCAACACCCACCAACAGAGGAGTCCAATGTCACTGCCCTCCACAACAGGGAATCACAAATCCACTTCCCAACACCAGAGAAAGATCGGCTCCACCAGGAAAACCAAAAACCACCACCCACCACGTCAACACAGACAATTGAACAACAAACGAAGACAAAATCATCGACGCCTGAGCGAAACTTCCCCTAGGCTAGTGACCACCCGCCAAATTCTCCGCACTAAGACCACACACTAATCCACCACACGCCGTCGCACCCTCAATGGAGGTTGCAAATATGGAAAAAGAAACTGGATTTCCGCCACCACCCACGAGGTTTCCTGGGATGCGAAATCCACCTTCCTTTTTTAGCTCGACAAAACGGGTTTACCAAAATCCATGTGAAAAGGAAATGGATGAATGCACTTCCTCTCGGCTCCCAACCCTCATCTATGCAATAAATAACAAAGAAACTAAGAAGCATGGACTAGGCAGACACACTGCACTAGCAAATGGCCACAACAAGCACACACAAGCCACTCCCTGTGTAAAACTTCTTGCGATGCTTACATTTCCTCCCCAGAGAACTCTGCAAGGTCTGTAAGGTCCATAACCAAACTAGAATGTGGAGTCGAATGTCGGGCTCCCTTATCTGCCCGCTCCTTAACCTTCCGCAACCCCCAAACTCTGATTCACACGAATTACCAACGTGAAGCTTGTATCGCTCTCGTTGCATGCATTATGGTGAAGGGACCTGGAGATCTGTCCCTCACCCCACTCCACTTGTAATCACTCATGAAAATTTCACCCCACTCCACTTGTAATCACTCATGAAAATTTCCTTTCACGCGTTCTTTTTTTAATCAATCAAACAAATGAGAAAGAGAGAGATTGCTATTTTTAATTTTAAATTTAATAAAATTATTTTAAATAAATAGAATTATATATTAGATGTTAATATTGTATATTCAAATTAGAATAAGAGTATTTCAAGATGCTTAATTTATTTTTGCATTAAAACAACAATCTTATTAATTCAAAAACACAAATTTTGGTAATATTTCTCGGTCACAAAATACGATGATGGCTATGAAAAAAGTTTAAATGAATAGATCATAAATGTTAACATTGTATATCATGCAGGGTCACAAATTATGATGATGGGTATTAAAAATAATTAAATGTAGAGATAAAAATGTTAATATTGTATATTTTAATTGTTTACTAGTTATAGAATAAAAGGTGTTGAGGTGATTTAAGTTATTTTTTGATGTAAAAGTTATTGGTTCGAAATTTCTTAAAATCTAGCTGTGGGTAAAACTCTAGCCATGTTAAGAACTAATATAGCGGATACATGGTATGTCAAGCCATCTGAAAATTTGGACAACTTGACAAACAAATAAAACATTGCATAACTTAATTGTACTAAGAGCATTCAAAGATATTAAATTCATTTTTATATGAAAAATTAATTTCATTAATTTAAAATTACAATTTTAACAAAAATGGCCTAAGCAAATTTAAATAATAATATATTTAGAAAAAATCCAAATAAGCGAAATATAAAATCAGCTGTAGAATTTACACAACTGTCTTATTCATGTGCATATGGAGCACGATTCTTGATATTTTCCCATTCACAGGCTTTATCTTCATGATATTGATAAGTCTGTTGCTAGTTTTCTATCAAAACTGGGCCAGTCTTTCTGGCAGAAAACAAGCTTTTCCATATTTAAAATAGCGAAAGATAGGGAACCTACGCACAAATATATAGTTTAATCTGTCAGATATGCCAGGATGTAACTTAGAATGTTGTGCAAGCTCACCTCTAGCAAAGCAGGAATTCTTAACGTGTAAGTCTCACTTCAACACACGATTTGTAATGAACATCAGCAGATTGTCTGCATGACCATCTTGAAGAACTTCGAAATCCCAAGCATTAAAACTCTTAAACCCTTGGTATAATATCTCCAACGATGGGCATATTCTCAGAAACATCGGCCTCTGCAAGGTATTCAACCCATGATAATGTTTCAGGGGCATCATGCAGGGAACTCATGAAACAACACATGAGAGTTTGCAGACACCACTTCTATTGGGCTCATCACTGCAAAATGATCATGATGGAATTTTGCACTCTGATCAGCAGGATTCTCAAGTTATTCCAATGGAGGAACAGCAATATATTGTTCTCACCACCCTGCATGATGAAGACAAAGACACACTCAGACCTGATGGGGTTACCTTCTTTCGGACTATACTCAATGGATTGAATGTACTTGCAGGTTGGTTGTAAAGACTTCTGCCAATACTCGACATCTTTAGTAATATAAGGGTGCGTGTTTAATAAATTGTTTTGTGCTTAGTTTCAGTGGTTGAGTATTTTAAGCTGATTATTTTTATTACCTTTCTGCTAGGTTAAACACTGTAATCAACATCAATAGACATGCAGAATTACACTAAATTACTATTCAAGAGAGGAAGTGGTTTCCAAAATCTAAAAAACCTTCATGTTTGAATTTATCTGGCTTGGACTAGACTTGTCTGTACTGTAACTCTCTGTCCGATTTATATACTCTCTTTTTCAACTCAATTTGGTTTTGTATTAGCAACGCTTATAACAAATAACTTACTTTACTCAAGTGAAAATGGAACTTAATAATATTCTTCATCACTATAACTATAACTACTAAGTGTGTACATATACCATTGTAACTATAACCTCTAGGTATTTACCAGGCACAAGTTAATCAGGAGATTTGTACCTGGAACCTCTTTGGTTAAACATCATTTTCCCAACCATGCCAATTAAACACCCTGCTAAATATAACTTACTAATTATTAAACATTTATATTTTAATTCAAAATCTAACTTCACATTTAAATGACACCCATAGTTTCAATTTGACTAAGAGCTCTGCAACCACCAGCTATGTTCAACTAGATAGCCCAAACCAATGTGACTTGAGCCTAAGGCCAAGAACAACACAATTACTGTATTTTTCTATTATGTTTATATTATGCTGTTTTTTTTAATATGTTATGCATGATATATGAAGTATAATTTGACTGATGATGGCAGGAGTTGGATTTTTATCAACACCATATGCTGTTTCCCAGGGAGGATGGCTTGGAATGATCTTCCTTTTTGTAGTGGCTGCATTGTGTTGTTACACAGGAATCCTACTGCAACGTTGCATGGAAGGATCAGTAAATCCACATATAAATCCTCGTTGCTACCCAGACATTGGAGAAGCAGCTTTTGGCCGGGCAGGAAGCCTAATTGTATCGCTATTTCTTTACTTCGAATTGTATGCTTATGCAGTAGCATTTATTCTCATGGAAGGTGACAATCTGGCACAATTATTTCCTCAAGCTATAAGCACTATCAAACTTTTTGGTGGAATAAGCCTAAACATTCGACAATCATTTGCTCTTCTGTCTGGGTTGGTGTTCCTCGTTACAGTATGGCTGAGGGGCATTAGTGTTCTAGCTTTTATTTCGGCATCTGGTGTTGCTGCCTGTGTTGTACTGATGTTTGCAGTGGGGTGGGTAGGAGTTTTTGATGGTATAAGATTCTGCCACTCTACAGAGTTGATCAACATAAGCGGTTTACCAGTTGCTGTTGGATTATACACTTTATGCTATGGAGGCCACGCAGTATTTCCCACTATATATTCCTCCATGAGAGACAGGAAACGCTTTCCCCAGGTAATATATAAAATGTTTTTATGATTAGATTCTAAGTTCCCATCCCATTTAATCTAAATTCTAAATTATCAATTGAGTAGGTAAAATTAGAGTTTTTTAACATCGTCTCTTTTTATTGCGAGTTTTAGTTGTTTAAAACTTGATTTTGAATGTGGATTCAGCATCATAAAAACTTTTGGGTATTAGATTTCTGCAAATTAGACAGCTGAAACTAAAGACTCCAAGAAGAAATCTGTAGGAAAAGATACCCAGAAAAGGCAGAAACATCTAACGTTTAGACTACAGCTATAAAAAATTTCAAGTATAAATAACCATCTTTATTGTAGTTTCCAGGAATATTTTAGAATAAATAAAAATTAGTTCAAAAATTAACCTTTTTCATGAGATTTCAGAATATTTTCAAAACCTGCAATCTAGTTAAGTTTTAACTTTAAGTAACATAAATCAATTGGTCAGATTTGAAATGCAGTTTGAGGTTGCAAAATCGGAGGTTGTATATCTTTAGTTATATGCTGCCGTTTTCATGAACACAAGACTTATATGACTTCGGCTATGCAGCCTCAAGAAACCAGGTCTTAGATAGTGTTAGCTTTTTTGTTATAAACTTGGTAGTGACAGGATAATCAGGAAAATTTCAATGCTCTCCATGTGGCTTAACCTGAAGTTATATTAATGACATTTCCATGAATGAATATGTGACAGGCTCTGCTCATCTGCTTCTTTCTTAGCACATTGATGTATGCCAGCATGGGGGCTTTGGGTTATATGATGTTTGGCAATGAATTGTCATCACAGGTGACATTGAACTTGCCCAAGGGTGCCTTTGCTTCAAAGTTGGCTATATATACAACACTTATGACACCGTTTGCAAAATATAGTATAATGATAAACCCTTTGGCTGTGGAATTGGAGGAGCGAATATTAACACCTTCTTCATCTAGAATTCATGTTATTGGTTGGAGTATGTGCATTCGGACAATGTTGGTTGCCAGCACAGTGTTTGTAGCAGTTGCAGTGCCTTTCTTTGGGTATCTTATGGCATTCACAGGGTCTTTTCTTAGCTCGTCAATATCCATCATTATTCCATGCATTTGCTATTTGAAAATATTTAGGAGAAGAGTCTCTAGCAGGGAGATTGTGATAATTATGATTGTCTTATTATTTGGTATTATAGCAAGTGTTGTGGGCACTTACTCTTCCCTGCGAAACATTGGAGTACAGAACAGTACATGGTAGGCTTTTATCTCAAATAACACTCTTTGTAAGAAAATGGTAAGCATTTTTATGGTTTATCAATGTTTTAACTTTTCTCCTCTACAGGCCGGGATTTGGGATTTGTTTAGGTGTTTCACTGATATGCAAGAGGGGACAAATTCAGTCCGTGGGGCTGCTCCTATGGTGTAAAGTTTGTGTAATGTAATAAGCTTCTTGTTCATATAAAGAGAAAAGAACGGATTTACATAAGCCTTCAAAAACCGGATTGCCAAAACGACAACTAATTTCGTGTGACTGGTTTGAAACTCTATATATTGCGTTGTAATTGACTTAGGATTTAGCGATCAGGATACTTCGTACAATGAATTGTTGCTAGACTCTCCGTCTCCGTCATGTTCTTGGCAAACATCATACACAAGCATACCCCGAAAACGGGAGAAAAACATGGTATGATCCTCTTACATAAATAACAAAGTCCAGGAGAAGCAAATATGTTTTTGAGGGGATTTGAATATTGCTGGGAGTAACAACACACTCGCTTTACCAACCAACTAATTCTACGTTAACAATAAAACATGTCAAAAAAATTGCACAAATTTAATAAATATTTCCAAGATTTAGATGACGAAGTTTTGTGGCATGTAGTCATTGGCCATCATTCGTAAGAATGATTTTACAACAATAAATCTTATAACATCAGTAATATCATTTGAACTTTATCATAGAGAAATAGTTGTATGGTAATAGCTTATAAGTGGTAAGGATATTCACACAACTGACCACAGGAACAAATAGTAAATGATCTAACACTTTGATTAATATCATATATTGTTAGTCTTATACAAAGGCAGGTCTTTAATCAATGTCCATTTCTCTCAACTATGACAAAGATCTATTTTTTATGTTTTTTTCAGCTTTGGAGAATTAGCAATACAAATTTAATCTATCAAATATTTGTAAGATCTTTGGGAATTAAAGTTAGTCTTTTGATAACTATAAAGAATAGAATGAAAACAAAAGCTACTCCACTAGTGGGAGAACAAAAAGGAAATGACTTGTCTAGCTGGCCACTACCACATGTCATTTTTTTATACAATAGGGCCTATAAAGTTTAACCAGTGTGCATTTCTCTCAAGTATTGTGAAGACCTCTTTTCATCAAGCATTGGAAAAGCTACAATCTAGGGTAAGTCTATGACTTTATGCCAAGGTGGTACTATGAAATACCCAAGCTAATGACATGGTTCGAACCAATAGAAACCTATTATTTTATTTTATTTTTTCCCATTATATTATGAAACAATTTCTTAAATTGGACACAGATCCAAGAACACGCATAATGCCTACGAAGTTGTAAATTTTATGTCTTCCTTCACAAGAAGTCGGAGTCTACAATTAATGATCTAGTAATGCAACATTAAAAGTAAAATTAGTGGTGGATCTTTCAAAGTGGCAACTCTAGAGACAATGTGATTAGGTTTTGCTTCCTCAAACCTCTAGACATTCTATCTCCCATCAAAAAATTTGGAAGATTCAATAGGGAGTTCACTCTACTAACATCTTCTAATGTATACCATTCATTTCCATCAGCCAAACAGATACATTTAAAAAATACTCTGCAAGATTGAGACCGCTTTAGTTGCTTAATTAAATTTATTGTGGATATTTCCACAATTTTTGGAATTGATTATGAGTGATTTTTTATGACAGTATTCATATTATTTCTTACAATATTCAAATAGCCTAAGATAAGACTACTTCCCCCTTTATCTGTAGGGCATTTATTTTTATTATTCTTTCTAACAGTGCAATGACTGGCATTGGAATGGCTTCTTTAAGAAGAGTTAGTTCTTGTTGAAATATGTAATTCCTACTTGTCTTCAGTTGTGACTATGTATAGAGTCTGTTCCTATTCCATAGGAGTTAGCTAAATCTAAGTTCCTAGTTTGGTGTGTGGTTGAGATATTCTCTCAACCAACTTATTGTGCGTCCAAGATAGCTTCCCTATCTTGACACAATACATCATGTATATATGTAACTCTATTTGATTAATAGAATAGTGTGCATAGTAAGATTTTATCTTGGTATCGGAGTCCATACGGGCCTGGACCTCGGCCCCTCCTGGGCCGAGGGAAATAAGAGAGAAAGCATATTTTGGTTTAGTTTTTTTTAGTTTGTCCATTCCAGAACGTCGCAGAAACTCGATGTTTTTTGTGTGTTAAATCCAAGTGCGTGAAGTTTTCTAGAGGTCGTGGTCGCTGGAATGGGTGATCAGTTTGCGTTAAGCTTGTGAAAATGTTGAGCTATTGTTCCCAATCACCGGATTGCAAAGGTGAACATTGAGCGTTGTGAGACATGATTTGCGTGGAGAATTGACTTGCTAGGATCGTGGAAGCGTAGGGGAGATCGTGTTAGTATGTCTCCAGCTGTGACAACGCAGAGTGAGCACTATGGAATCATTCTGGTGAGGTGCATTCAATGAAAGAATATGTGGTGTGATTGTTGGGATTCAAACAACGATTGCAAAAACAACGATGCGTCAAAGCTCTCCAAGGAGAAGCTGGAGAAAATGGGGCTAATGACGAAGAACAAGATCATCATGAGTGCCACGCTACTGGTGACGGTGGGCCTTTGGATATTTGGGGGAATGCTGAAGGTGGATGTTGTCATTGCATGGGTATACATCTTGTGCAACATTAAGTTGATATCGGAAAACGAAGCTATTAAGGTTCTCATCACAACTCGCGGTGAAGGAGTTGTATTATTTGACGACGACAATTCCAAATTGTTCTACATTCACGCCTTTCCAGAATGCCAAGAAAATCGTCCCCTGAGAGATCTCGACACCTTGGCTCGTGGTGTGGTACAAAGATGTTGCGCGCTACCCTTGGCCCTTCAAACATTGGGGTCGAATATGAAAGGCAAGCGTCTTCCGCGATGGAATAACACTTTGAGTGGTCTACGAGAAGCAGAAGCCAGCATTATGTCTTGTTTCAGGTTAAGTTATGAAGCTCCGCCAATCATCTTAAGCCTTGTCTTCTTTACTGTTATGTCTTCTCTGAAAATACTGTCATCAAATTAGAATGTTTAGTACATGCTTGGATTGGTGAGGGATTTATTTCTACTTCTACCAAAGAGGTTGTAGAAGGTGCATATGTTGTAGGGTGCTCCTACTTGGATAAACTTATTGATCTAAGTTTGATTGAAGTTTATGAGATTGGTAGGAGACTGAGTGTTGTAATGGTGCATGCTCCGATTGCGCCAAATGGGTTTATTGCGTGGACTGGAGCCTTGAAAGATCTCATGATTGTTGTGTTAAGGATAGGGCGCAGATATGGTGGTGCCCCAACAGAGAGTTGTTGCATTATTATTTGCCATTGTTTAAATTTTATTTTTTTAGAAATTGTCATGTCATTAATGTAAATCTGGACGTTATATTGTTGTGACATTTAGTTTGGCCAACTATTGTCACGAGTGAGAGTTTTTGTTGGAATTGGCCATTCCAACAATAGACAAATTTATTTGCAGGAATGACCAGATATGATGAAGACATGACAATGAAAATGGCCTCTAAGGATAGTGGTTGGAGCTACATCAGAGATTGGAGCATGATCGAGTTTGTGTATGCCAAAAGTGATCAGGGGAGTAGATTTTGATGGAAATAGGCAAGGAAAGAAAGTGCCTGAAGTTTATTTTCTTGTGTAGCAAGCAGATAGAAATTCGATTGTTTGTTGAAAGTTGTTAAGCGATTGTAGATCTGCATGTTCAATTGTGAGGAGATTAGCTCGACAGTGGGTCTTCACTGCTGCAGCCTAGTAGCAAGCATGAGGAGGCATGCTTGGTAGCAGTCACCAGCCTTGATGTTGTGAACAGGGGAAGTGGCATTACGTTGTGATGCCAGGGGAACTGGATATTGAAACAAGAACTTTTGTGTGTAAAATCGTTGAATTTTATGCATGTTGACAATGAATTTGTGGACGATGGAGGATCAGATCGTGGAGTCCTAGATTCTTTTTTTGAGAGAGACAATTTGTTATTGTTTCTCTTCGTGTGGCTGTGAGTGCCTATGTCTGGATCATCTGTGCTGGAATGCACTGCATTGAGACCAATTGAAAAGTCGTCGATCCGTTTCTTTATCAGTGGACCCCTCAGAGGTATCGTTGGAGAAGAATGGTTGCTATTATGTTTGGGAAATAGTCATCTTTGGGAAGAGATAGAGAAATTTGATGTTCTTGTTAATCTAAAAAGTTTATGTTTTTATTTTGTTTCTTGGAATCATGTTTAAAATTATTGAGCCTTATTAAGCCTAGCTAACTCAATGTAGGTAAAGTTACTTTGTTAGAATTCAACACTCTAACAAATGACAGGTTAAGCATGGAGTTCCAAGATTTAATTGACAAAGACAAAGATGCCCAAGATGTGAACATTTCAAAATATGATGTTGAAGAGCAACGACAACATTTAAAGGATGATGGACAACGAAAGTGAAAGTTTTTTTTGTGTGAGTTTCTTGGAATAGACTCAATAGCATGTTGTATTATGAGTCACACATTTTAATTGTAAGCAAGTCTAGGATGTTTTTTGTAGTGGTCTTCGTAAAGTATGTACCTGATAACTCCAAGAGTTGGAGTTGTGTTGTAAGCCTTGTAAGGCATGTGTATCCTCATGAAGTTCGTGGTAATCTCAAAACCACTTTGTAATTACAGGTTTGTGGTCAGCCAAAAACCATTTTACAGTGTCAGTTTGTGGTAAGCCAAAAACCACGTGTAACAGTGAAGTGGACTAAAAACAGGTTTGTGCTAGTGTTCGCCCACTGATGAAGAGATCCGGTGAAAGGTCGCCGATGAAGAAATCCAATGAAAGGTCGTCGATGAAGAGATCTAGTGAAAGGTTTCCGATGAAGAGATCCGGTAAAAGTTTGCCGATGAAGGAAGAGAATGGTTACGGGTCATTTGATAAAACCCACATTGGAGGGTGATCTGTAGATACAGGTACATGTATGCAATGATAATGGTTGACAGAACCATGTATGTGAAGGACATCGTACGAGACTAGCGGTTGCAACGGTTGGTACCCATGCATTCCGGTGGATGGTTGCTCCTTTATATGGATGTCGACATATCATTTTGTTATGTATGACCACAACTAGATTTTGCAAAGTGATAGCAAGACAAATAGTCATTAAGGGGGTGTGTTGGAATATGTAATTCCTATTTGTATTCAGTTGTGACTTTCTATGTATAGAGTCTGTTCCTATTCCATAGGAGTTAGCTGAATCTAAGTTCCCAGTTTGGTGTGTGGTTGAGATATTCTCTCAACCAACTTATTGTGCATCCAAGATAGCTTCCCTATCTTAAGACAATACCTCATGTATATATATAACTGTATTTGATTAATAGAATAGTATGCATAGTAAGATTTTATCTGTTCTTTTAACGTCATCATATCCTTCTTTGTTTTTTTCTCATATATTGTAGGAAAGGTCACTAATAAAAGGCATACTATTGCATAGTTATCTACTTTGGAAGTTTGGTGTTTCAGTCTCTATGCTTAAACGAATTCAAATAAAGATTTTGTTGTAGTCACTTGAGTGGGAGTTGATGCCACAATATCTATTACTTGTTAGACATCACATTCCATAACTATCATACAAACCAGTCTAGATCCATCTTAACTCCATATCTACCAAACGTTGAGAGGGATCAAATCCCTTTTCACTCTAAAAGAGGTTTACACCTTAAGAAATTTTATCTCTCTCAGCTCTTGGTAGATCTAGAATTAAGATAGATCTAAGTTGGTTTGATATATATATATATATATATATATATATATATATATGGCAAAATTGTTGATTAATCCTCTAATATCATGTAATATAGTAGATTAAATAATAGTTTTATTTACTGTTAATAAGTTATGAGATCAAATTGTCTCCTACCAACCATAGAATTATATAAATAAGATAATTTTCAAATTTTATAATACAAACATCATTGTGGAGTTTTTTTATCACCTTTTTATAGAGGTATCAAGGCAGTTGAAATTTTAAACTCTATGTTTTGATGTTTTGAGATTCGTGCGATGAGTGCTTTGAGGCATAGTGCACATAATCATTGATGAAGGTGTACGAACTCGGATTGACTTGTGTTGACTCCATGCACACGTGACCGAGGAGGACCCTACCAAAACCGTTTACAACCTTCGAGGCATTCGACACTGGTTAGTGGTTTTTCGTGGGGAGGAGTCAGAGAAGACAATTGTCGTTGATTTCGCATTCGACGGTTTTCACAAAACCGCTTTTGGAGGTGCTCATCGGCATAATTGTCGAGTTGTTTGTGCAACCTAGTTCATTTGTATTGGTTTGTGTGCACATAATATGTGCAATATTTAATATTGCCTTCTCATCTTTGTCAACAGAGCTTGGGACCCGTGAAACAATAAGACCTCCACTGATTTGCAGTTATATAATATTTGTATTTTGGAATCCTTTAAATGCAATCACTGGAAGTATTCTTAACAATGGAAAATAGGTTGTTGCTACCAAGAAATTTGTAGGAGTTTTATACAGTCCATAAATTATTGAAACACTTGTTTTTGAATTAGTTTTGGTTGCCTGCTATTTATATAAATATGCATTCTTTAATATCCATTGTTGGAGTCGTTCTCAGCGGAAAGGAAAACTATCATGAGTAAGCACACTCACTTTTAATGATTTTTGGCCAAGAATTTGTGAAGGAAAGAATGATATAGATGGAAAAGAGGTTGAACCTAAGCCACTAATGATGAAAAACAACTTGAAATTTGGGAGACTGAGTACAAAAAGGCATATGCTTTGATCTTTCCTTCAATATCATATGAGGTAAGCAAACACATTCTTTCTAGTTCTACAACATATGCAACATTAAAGAATTTAAAGGAACTTTATGACATCCACTCTGAACTAGAGATCATTCAATTGTTGATGAGATTGTTTGATTTAGAATTAAAATATAATGATTCCATGAGGTTAGCATCAGAAATTAGAGCAATTTTTCATGATATTAATTCTTCTAGTGTTAAAGTTGACCTGCAGCTGACTACATTCATTAAGACCTTGTACCTGACCTACTCACACTACTTGGAATCTCTCCTAGCTAGTGGACAAGTGAAAGATATAGATTTTGAAAAACTAGCCTAGAAAAATTGTTGAAAGAGAAAAAGGTTTTTGGAAAGAAAGAGCCACTCTCTAATCCCAATGTTGAGACTTTGTGTCTTGCACAAAAGGAACAAAAATCTAAAGGAGACTTTGCCAGAAATAACAAGAGTAGCAGAGGTCGTGGTAGAAGATACTTCAGAGGAAGGGGGGTAGCAATAATCAAGGTGATAGGAAAGAAGGTGAAAAGAAACAAAAGAATTTTCAAAATAATAAACAAAATATCAAATGTTATAGATGTGGAAAAATTGGTCATACTGTTGTTAATTGTAGAACTCCTTGGGAGAAGGCCATTGAAAGGAGAGAACATATTAATGAAAAAAAAGAACAAACACCTCCAGATAAAGGAAAACCATTTGAGTCTGCTCATTACATTGTTGTTCATTGTAATTTCAGCATTAATGATGTTTTTAGTACTACATTTTCTTCATGGCAAGATAGTTTGGTTTTGGATACAGGGGCCACTTGTCATATGACCTTTAGGAGAGATTTCTTTGAAACCTTCAACGATCAAATTTGTGGAGTAATTTATTTTTTTGGAAAATCACAAATTAAGCCTTTAAGTATTGGATCTATTTGTTTGAAGATACCAGGTCTTGAAAATTATATTATGAATGATGTTCTTTATATTCCTCAATTGGGCCAAATAAATTTAAACTCTTATACAAATCAGACAATAGGTGAATTCTATACATATATTTGATGGAATTATTGAGATATGTAAAGCATATGATAAAAAAGTTGTCATGATTGGTGTTGAAGAAGACAAACTCTTGAAATTGAATGACATATCATCTATTACATTGAATAATTATGTTGATTTCACTCAGCAAATTGATACTCTGACTTCAAGTTTGTTGTGGCATGCTCATTTTTTTCATATTAATTATGACAGTATCAGAATTATGAGAAAGCAAGGTATTAAAGGGATTCCTACAATTCCAAGAAAACTCACACCATGTGATACTTGTATTTTGGGAAAACATTCTAAACAACCTTTTCATAGCTCTACTTCTAAAGCTTCTAGAAAACTGGGCCTCATACATTCCAGTTTATGTGGACCCATACATGTAGCAACTACAAATGGTAATAAATATATGTTGATCGGTATTGGTGATTACTCGAGGATGTGTTGGGTTTATCTATTGAAATACAAATCACAAGTTTTTGAAAATTTTAAAGTTTTTCATGATAAAAAATGAAACCCAACTGAATATTGGCACTCTAATAATTGATAACGATGATGAATATACTTCTAATGTTTTTAAAAATTATTTAAGAGACAATTGGATCAAACATCAAAAAATAATACCTTTTAATCTTTAACAAAATGGTGTTGCAAAACGTATGAACATGACATTACTTAACATGGTTAGATCAATGATGTTTTTTTTAAATGTGAAGTTGATGATTTGGGGAGAAGAAATTCTTTGTGCAACTTATATTGGAAATCGATGTCCTTCTTATGTCATCAATAACAAATATTCTTATGAAAAGTGGTATAATAGACTTCCATCGATTCAACATTTCAGAATTTTTGGATCTCCATGTTATGCTTTAATTCCTAAACAAGAAAGAAATAAGTTGGGTTCCGGAAGTAGAAAATGCATCTTTTTGGGATATTCTAATACTTCAAGAGGTTACATGTTATATGACGAAGACAAAAAGGAATTTATTCTTTCAAGAGACGTGATTTATCTTGAGTCAGATAAGGATATTTCCACTGTTGATAGACAACTAGCCCATTTGGATAAATTTACCTCCAAAAAGTATTAGTTTAAATCTGATAATTATGTTCCATATATTGAAGGGAGGGGGTCCCATTCTAGATCGAACAATGGATTGTCCATCAATTAATTCACTAACTTTAGCATTGCCTGATGAAAATATTTCTGCTAAAGGAATATTGAATGACAATAGTGTCTTTTCAAGGTTAGAAAGTGTCCTTAAGAGCATGACTTCGGGATGAGCAACAACAACCAACAAAACCACTTCTACGTGTATCAACATGTGTCAAAACATTTCCAAGAAAATATGATGAGTATGAAACAAGAAGCTCTTCTAGACAAAATAGAGGAGAGAATGCATCAAGTTCAAGTAACTGTGAATTCATTTTTTTTCAATTAGTGAAACTAATTATTTTGAAAAAGTTGTTGATTATAATGAATGGAAATATACAATGAAAAAGGAATATGATTCTCTCATTAAAAATGGAACTTGGAGGTTAGTAGGTCCTCTTGTTGGAATCAAACTTATTGGTTGTAAATGGGTGTATAAAATTAAATATAAAGCAGATGGTTCACTTGACAAATACAAAGCCAAACTTGTAGCAAAAGGATGCTCAAAAAGAAGGTGTCAATTACACAGAGACTTTTGCTCCTACAACAAAATGGGGAACTATTAGAACTTTGTTATTGCAGCTCAAAAGGGATGGAAGATACATCGTATAGATGTAAAGACAACCTTTTTGAATGGTGATTTGAAGGAGGATGTTTATATGTTTCAACCATTGGGTTTTGTCGTCAAAGTTAAAGAACATAAAGTATACAAATTGTTAATCATTATATGGTCTGAAACAAGCATCTCATACATGGTATGAAAAATTAACTGAACACCTTCTCAAGTTAAATTATAAGCTTTTTGATCTAGATTTACAATTTTTTTTTGTCAAGAAGGTTGGAAAATCAGTTTTATATCTAGTTGTATATGTTGATGATTTGATGATTATAGGGAACAATGATGATTTCATAACATCTATTAAAGGGAGTTTCAAAAGGTTTTTGACATGACTGAATTGGGTTTGTTGCATTATTATTTAGGAATTGAAGTTGTTTAGAAACTAAAACATATTTTCATTTCTCAGAAAAAAAAATATATTGGACAGTCATTGAACAGATTTGGAATGCGGATTGTGACCTTTTTTCTACTCCAATGGAGAAAAATTTGAAGCTTAATTTCATTGAAGGAAGTGCATTTGAAGATCCAACAAAGTACATGCAACTTGTTAGAGTTTTAAATTTTATGGCCACTACTCGTCCTGTCATAGATTTTGTTATAGAGATATTTTCTAGGTTTATGCATCAACCTTGTGAAGGTCATTGGATTACAGAAAAATGAGTGCTAAACTATTTAAAAGGCACTCAGTCATATGGCATCAAATATTCCAAAGTTACAAACTTCCATCTCATAGGCTATTCTGATTTTCATTTTGATGGAGATAAAGAGCATGGAGTGTCTACTTTTGGTTATTTGATGATCCTTGGATTAGCAGTGATCACCTAGAGATCACGAAAGAAATATTTTCCTATTGATTCAACCACCGAAGACGAATATATTGTAGCAGCTCAAGTCATAAATAAATAATTTGGCTTCGGAAAATACTTGAAGATATGCAAGAGAAGAAAAATAATGCAACTCATTTGTTTATTGACAATTCTTCTGCAGTTCAATTGGCCAAGAATCCAAATTTTCATGCTCAAATCAAGCACATTAACACCAAATAGCATTTGATTCAACATTATGTGAAGGCCAAAGTTATTCATCTGACACATTGTCCAACATCAGAGAAATTTGCAGATATCTTCACCATAGCATTGGGGCGTGAAAAGTTTGAAAAATTCAGAATGTTACTTGACATGTCAGATGCCCCTTCATATTAAGGGGGGAATGTTGGTTAATCCTTTGGAATTATCATGTAATATAGTAGATTAAATAATATTTTTGTTTACAGTTAATAAGTTTCGAGATCAAACTGTCTTGTACCTACCATAGAATTGTATAAATAAAATCATTTTCAAATTTTATAATACAATCATCATTGTAGAGTTTTTTGATCACTTGTGTACAAAAACCATGGGTTGTCAAAACCTGTAGCCCAAAAAATGCCAACGATAAATTGACTATTTTACCTTAATTTTATTTTAATTATTATTTTTTTCTTTAATTTTAATTTTAATTTTAATTTTATGTAATTTGACTTAGTCAAAATGTTTACAAGACAAGACATTACAACATCTCTTCCATACTAGGTTGGAGAGTGCCTCTCAGCAAAAACAAGATGGCAAGGACAAACATTAGAAGCCAATTGGCAAAAAAATTAAAACCTGTAAAGGGAAAATGTATGGTGTGAAAGGTAAAAAGTGTGTATGCCAAAATACAATGGTTGCAAGGGGCATATGGGAATGGTAAAATTATGTAATGCTTATAAGCCCAAATTCAAAGTCTACAAAGGGAACATGTGAAAAGTAAAAGTATGTAGTGTTTATAAGCAAAAATTCAATGTTTGTAAAGGAAACATGTGAATGGCAGAAGTTTCTAGTATTTGTAAGCCAATGAAAAATCAACTGCAAATTTTGAAATAAAGTATAGGGATGTTTTCATGCACTTGAATTCATACTCTTTTGTATTTTATTTAAGGTAAGGGCTTGCAACAACGATGGAAACATATTTTTAGTGTACAAATTTATGGTAATCAACTCCAACATGACATGTCATTTAAATTTATAATCATCTCAAATGTGGTTAAGTGTTCAATTACTAACTTGCTGCATTTTTATGTGGCTAGGTGTTTGGTTACGAACTTGCTACATATTTTAAGTGATACTGGTAATGTAAACAAAATGCTCTTTGGTTTTGGAAAATAGGCCTTTAATAATTAGCTACTAAATTTTGAGTATAGTGATCTCTTTCTATTAAGAGTTTCAAATTCTCAATAAGATTCCAATTTTTCTAATTTAACACATTGAATAATGGATTATGCAACACTGATAAGTTATGTGTGTGAAACACTCTTGGAAATTATTTTTAGAAATTCATAAATAGACAAGAGACATGGTTTAAGTGCACATTCAAATCCCCAAATTCATGGTTTTTTAACATTTTCTTAGCAATCTTAACTTCTAATGAAATTGTGGTAATCATAATTCAAATTCAAATAAGATTCCATTTTTTTTTCTAATTAAACACAATGAATAATTGATTATGCAACATTGATAAGTTACGTGTGTGGATCACACTTGGAAATTCTTTAAAAATTTTCACAAATAGACAAGACATGGTTTTAAGTACATATCAAGATCCCTATAATAATAGTTTTTTACATTTTTCAAGTAATATTCTTTTCCAAAGCAATTATGCATTGTGCATTTGCTAAAAATTAGAACTACTTTATGTCTTAGGCAGGAAACAAAGTTCACCAATTCTTTTTTTTTGTAAGCTTGGTAGTACCTTTCATTTTTCTCTTTATCTTTTTTTCAATCTTCATCAACATGTCTAGATACATCACCCGATCGGGGAGGGGAATTGAACATGTGATGAGTGCTATAATAGCCCACCTCATCACCGTTTAACCAAGACCCCACAGACAAAGTTCACCATGTCTTATTCCCAATATAGTTGATAAAAAAATGGATATTTATGGTGCATTTGATATAAGTAGAAATCAAGAAAGCATAAGTGAGGTAATCACCCAAAGTAAACTCTAAGATCTATGTGAATAGCTCAAGTTGACTAAACCTTCTAGAATTTTTTCAGAAAAAAAAGGTCCAATAGTATATGGGAAGTTATTTTCCTCGTTCTCTTTGAATATGCCTCATAAGTTTGTTTTATGCCAAATTTAGATACTTCAAATCTTTCAAATGAGGTGGAATCCTTCCTGGAAAATCATTTACACTCATATTTAGGTATGCTAATAATGTTATACTCCCAGGAGTGGACAATATTGATCCTTTAATTTGATAATAATCCATAGGACAATTTTTCATTTATTAGTGATGGAGGAAGCAAACCAACGAAGTTGTTATTTCTTAAAACATGAAGCACCATTAGACCCTCAACAGAATGGGAGTGAATGGATTGCTTCCCCAAATATCACACAGGAAGAGAGAATATAGATGAATAAAGAGAAGCATAGGTGCCCTGAGTTTGTGAACTATCGATAAAGTCATTTATTAAGAGTGGTGGTTGTTTGGGGAAGTCATAATTCAGGCGGTTTGAAATGTTGATTGATAATTTGTTTCCACTGACATTAAAGAAATGCATACAAGAAACTAGAAATCCAAGAATCATCCTTCCAAGTTGATTGTTGCTCAAGTCAAGAAAATACAAGTTCTTTCATCTACCAAAAGTTGTAGGAATTCGACCAGTCAAAATATTTTTACCCAAATTAAGGATCTACAGGCTATTACATTCACCACAATTGTCAGGTAAGGGACCATTTAGAGTTGTTTGTGGAGCTCAAATAATGTTAATCTAGGGAAGCATAACAATATTGACAGGAATATCGCCATGAAAATTGTTGAATTCTCCTTTGTCACTATTTGATAAGCTACTGGTAGGATTAGAATCAATATAATTTCTGTCAGGAGTGCGGTCCAGTTGATTTGTGAGCACAAGTATGGAAAGCTCATGGAAATTGTCCAAATCCTTGGGAATATCATGAGTGAGGGAGTTCCTTGAAACATATCACATTTCAAGCTTGGAAAGTTCGTTAATCTATAGTGGGATACCTCCATCTAAAATATTTGAAAACATGGAAATAGAAGAAAGTGTAGAAAATTTTTCCAGTTGTGCAGGAATTAATATACTAGGGATTATAAACCTCTCAGTAGATCTGATTCTATTTCTCTAGAGAGTTGACTTAAAGAGAAAGATAAGAATTCCATTAGATATAGATAATAATTTCATCTCCAGAAAATCCCCAAGACTTGGGAGAATTGACCCATTTAGCATGTTTCCTGCCAGATTTAATATTTGTAATTTGTGACATATGCCAAGCTCCGTAGAAATGCCTCCACTAAGGAAATTATACCCAAGCTTGAACACGTCTAAGGTACTCAATTTAAGGATATTAATTTTGTATAATTTAATTATAAATAATTTATAATTGAAAATATTGGATAATATTTGAGCATTAATTTAATCATGTGTAGATTAATATATTAATATTAATTAACATATTGTCAATCAATGTCGACCATCGTCTACCATGATCAATGACGTTCAAAGATAATATTTCATGGTTAAGCATGCTCCACCATCATCAACCATGGTCATAATGGTTAAACAATGTATCTATGGTGAACCATGATCAACGATGGTTAATCATGTTTGAATATGGTCGACCATGGTCAATGCCTTTATGGTCAACCACAGTCAACCATGGTCAACCATGATCATCCATGGTCAATGATGGTCAACCATGATTAACACTGGTTGAATTTCATCGAACATGATCAAATTTGATTAAAATCTCTTTGAGCATGTTCAACGATGATGTTCAACCATGGACAATCATGGTTAATCATGGTTAACCATGTTTTATAAAAGAAAACATGGTAAATCATGGTCAACCATGGTCAAACGTCGCATTGTGATAAAGATTGTCTCAATATGAAAATCAACCATGGTTAACCATGGTTCGACATCGCATCGTGACAAGGATTGTCTCAATTTGAAAATAAGCCATGGTCAACCATGTTTATTTTAGTGTTTATAATATTTATCTTAGGTTTTATATACCTTCGGTTTATAATATTAGTCCCTTGGGTTTAATATTATTCCCTTGGATTCATAATCCCCTAGGGTTTTACTATTAATCCCATGGGTTTATTATTCCCTTGGGTTTATAATATCAATCACTCAGATTTATTATTCCCTTGGGTTTATAATATCAATCATGATCAATCATGATCATAGCCAACCATGGTCAACCATGGTCAAATGTCGCATTGTGACAAGGATTGTATCAATATGAAAATAAACCATGGTCAACCATGTTTATTTTAGTGTTTATAATATTTATCTTAGGGTTTATCTACCTTGGGTTTATAATATTAGTCCCTTAGGTTTAATATTATTCCCTTTGGCTCATAATCCCTTCGGGTTTTAGTATTAATCCCTCAGGTTTATAATAGTAATCCCTTGGATTTATTATTCACTTGGGTTTATAATATCAATCATGGTCAATCATGTCTAACCATGGTCAACCATGATCAATCCTAGCCAACCATGGTCGAATGTCACATTGTGACAAATATTTTCTCAATATGAAAACCATGGACAGACAATCATGGACAATTATGGTCAACCATGTTTTATAGAATCAACCATAGTCAACTATGGTTAATCATGGTCAACCATGGTCGAACCTCGCATTGTGACAAATATTGTCTTAATATGAAAATCAACCAAGGTCAACCATAATCCAATGTCGCATTGTGACAAAGATTGTCTCGATGTGAAAATCAGCAATAGTCCAACATCGCATTGTGACAAGGATTATCTCAATATGAAAATCAAGCATGGTCAACCATCTTTATTTTAGTGTTTATTATATTTATATATGGGTTTATATACCTTGGAATTATAATATTAATCCCTTGGGTTTAATATTTCTCCCTTAGGTTCATAACCCCTTGGGGTTTTAGTATTAATCCCTTGGGTTTATAATATGAGTCCCTTGCATTTATTATTACCTTGGGTTTATAATATCAATCATGGTCAACCATGGTAAATCATAGAAAACCATGGTCAACCATGGTCAAACGTTGCATTGTGATAAATATTGTCTCAATATGGAGATCAAACATGGTCAACCAAGGCACAAGGTCATGTTGTGACAAATATTGTATCGATATGAAAATCAATCATGGTTAAGTATGGTCAATCATGGCCCAACATCGCATTGTGACAAGGATTGCCTCAATATGGAAATCAACCATGGTCGATCATGGTCAACCCTGTTTATTTAGGGTTTATAATATTTATGTTAGTGTTTATATAACTTAGGTTTGTAATTTTTATCCCTTGGGTTTATTATTCCCTTGGGTTTATAATATCAATCCCTTGGATTTATTAATCTTAGGGTTCATATTCATATGGTTTATTATTATCCCCTTAGGTTTATAATCCCTTGGGTTTTTCATATTAACCCCTAGGGTTTATTATTCCCTTGGGTTTATAATATCAATCATGGTCAAGCATTATCAACCATGGTCAACCATGTTTATAAATTCAATCATGGTCAACCATGGTCGAGCGTTGCATTGTGACAAATATTGTCTCAATATCAGAATCAACCATGGTCCAATGTCGCATTGTCACAAATATTCTCTCGATTTAAAAATCAATAAGGTCAGGCATGGTCAACATTGGTCCAACATCAGATTGTGACAAGGATTTTCTCCATATGAAAATCAACCATGGTCAACCATGTTTATTTTAGTTTTTATAATATTTATCTTAAGGTTTATATGCATTGGGTTTATAATATTAGTCCCTTGGGTTTAATATTATTCAACCATGGTCTACCATGGTCAACTATGTTTTATAAAATCAATCGTGGTCAACCATGGTTAATCATGTTCAACTATGGCCCAACGTTGGATTGTGACAAAGAATGTCTCAATATGAAAATAAATCATTGTCTCAACCATGGTCCAACGTCGCATTATGACAAGGATTGTGTCAATATGATAATCATGGTCAACCTTGGTCAATATTGGTCAACCATGTTTTATAAAATCAAACTTGGCCATCCATGGTCAATTATGGTCAACATTGGTCGAATGTCACATTGTGACAAAGATTGTCTCGATATGAAAATCAATCTTGGTTAAGCATGGTAAACCATGGTCGAAGGTTGCATTGTGATAGGGATTGTCTCAATATGAAAATTAACCATGGTCAACCATGGTCCAACGTCGCATTATGATAGGGATTGTCTCAATATGAAAATCAACCATGGTCAACGATGGTCCAACATTGCATTGTGACAAATATTGTCTTGACATGAAAATCAACCATGGTCAAGCATGGTGAACCATGGTCCAACGTCGCATTGTCACAAGGGTTGTCTCAATATGGAAATCTAGCATGGTAAACCTTGGTAAATAATGTTTATTTCAAGGTTTATAATATTTATCTTAGGGTTTATATACCTTGGTTTATAATATCAATCCCTTGGGTTTATTAACCTAAGGGTTCATATTCTTAGGATTTAATATTATTCCCTTAGGTTCATGGTCTACCATGGCCCAACGTCACATTATGACAAATATTGGCTCAATATGATAATCATGGTCAACCATTGTCACTCGTGGTCAACCTTGGTCATGGTCAATCATGGTCAACCATGGTCGAACATCACATATGAAAATCAACCATGGTCAACAATGTTTATTATAGTGTTTATATTATTTATCTTAGGGTTTACATACCTTGGGTTTATTATATTAGTCCCTTTGGTTTAATATCATTCCATTGGGTTCATAACCCCTTAGGGTTTTAATATTAATCCTTTGGGTTTTTAATATCAATCCATTGGGTTTATTATTGCCTTGGTTATATAATATTAATCATGGTCAACCATGGTCAATCATATCCAACCATGGTCAAGAAAGTTCAACCATTCTCAAATGTTGCATTGTGACAAAGATTGTTTCAATATGAAAATTTACCATCGTCAACTATGGTCCAACATCTCATTGTGACAAATATTTTTTCGATATGAAAAACAATCATGGTCAAGCATAGTGAACCATGGTCCAATGTCACATTGTGACAAGGATTCTCTCAATATGGAAATCGATCACAGTCAACCATGGTCAAGCATGTTTATTTTAGGCTTTATAATATTTGGCTTAGGGTTTATATACTTTGGGTTTATAATTTTTATCCCCTGGTTTTATTATTCCCTTGGGTTTATAATATCAATCCCTTGGGTTTATTAATATAAGGGTTCATATTCCTAAGGTTTAATATTATTCCCTTAGGTTCATGGTCAACCTTGGTCAACCATGTTTGATAAAATTAAACATGGGCATTCATGGCCAATAATGGACAACTATGGTTGAACATCGCATTGTGACAAAGATTGACTTAACATGAAAATCAACCATGGTTAAGCATAGTCAGCCATGGTCCAACATCACATTGTGACAAGGATTGTATCAATATGAAAATAAACCATGTTCAATCATGGTAAACAATGTTTATTTTAGTGTTTATAATATTTATCTTAGTGTTTATATAACTTGGGTTTATTATATTAGTCCAAGTTGGGTTTAATAGGATTCCCTTGGGTTCATAATCCCTTGGGTTTATAATATCAATCCCTTTTGTTTATTATTCCCTTGGGTTTATAATATAAATCATGGTCAATCATGGTCAACCAAGATCAACCATGTGTTAAAATTATTCAATTGCCGTCAAATTCCACTATGGACAGCTTGTATGGTCGAGATTATAATTGCATTAGATTCCTCTTCTTGAGAGGACCAAAATTTACCTATATATTGCCCCAGTCGGTTAAGCTGAAGTTAAGTTATCAATTATTCTAATTATTAATGGAATGGAATGGGTTGGCCTCAACACATGTGGATTTGGTCAAAGCCCCAAGCAGTCCTTCACAAAATCTATAAATAGAAGCGACCCCAGGCTCATTCTCACACATTCGCTCATTAGATCTTCTTCATGCTCTCTTGGTATTGGTTTGTATTTTTATATCTTGGCTTGCATAGGTACATCAGGAGAAGCTTGCACAAAGGATTGGGATCAAAGGCAAAGGCTCACATTTGATCTGGTTATTATGGGCCAGACCCGAAGGTAAGTTATGTTGAGGTAGCAGCTGAGCTGAGCCAGAGCCACGATCAGGCCTTGTCAAGGTCGCGACTGAGATGGTATAGTCGTTGGTAGACCGTCTTCAGGGCTCGGCTAAGGTGTCGATTTAATCAGGAGCTCAGCCATGGGCGTAGAACATCCAGGTCGCAGCTAAGGAGGCTTCAGCCACAGGTTGAGCGTGTTAAGGCTGCGGCTAAGAGATTTCATGGATAGATCTAGATTGGATCACATTCAGTTTCTTGCACAGTGCCCCATACATCTGTCACTCAGTCACAATTGCTTTAGATATGTCTTTGACAACATCCTAGATTCATATCTAGGACTTGGTAGTTGAGATCACTTGGTAATACATCATATCTGTGCTCTTTATGTTGTATATCTACAAATATGTAGATTTGCTCTATGTATTTCTGCTGCAATATGTGTCTACAATCTTCACTCTGTATCAACAGTATTCATCAGTATGCTTCAGCCATGTTAGTGCATCTCGGTTCTCAAAATCAAATTCCTTCAATAGAGATATGTGTAAGGTCATATTATGCATGTGTTAGTTGTTTTACTGCATCATAAAGATATGGATCTATGGATCATTGTACTCTTGTTGTTGATTTTGATGATGATGTATGAAGAATAATTTGCAAGGGTTTTCCCCATAGTGGGTTTTTCACTGGCCTCAGACCAATCCTAGTGTCTCTATGTGTTCATTCTTCTCTTCCTTTTTTCCTTTACATTCTGATGCTTAGATAATGATGATAATGTTGTTATTTCTACATAGTTTCATAAACTGATGGTGTTAGGATATTTCGACACATAGGAAATACTTAAGAATAACTTAGTCTAGTGTAGAGTTAGGTAAAGTGTGTTTCTTTACCATGTACATTTGTAACTTATAATCCGACGGTCACGATTTGTAGTGATCTGACGGTTATCTCTCACCTCGGTATTAACGACACTTGATCGTGGCTTAACACTCGATTGGTCCATGATCTCTATTTAAAGAGCATGGAGGGTCATTTTTCTGGTAACCGTTTGTGAGAGAAACATATGTAAATTTTCTTTTATATTAATAAATTGCCTGAAGTGGCCGCATTGGCTCAAGCCATGGATTGTTTCCCTCTTTGAGGGTTTTAACCATGTGATTATACTAGTGTACTAATTTGTGATCTGTTTGTGAGCGGTGACCTTTGGTTCTTGATCTATGGAACTCACCCTATAAATTCCTACATGGTATCAGAGCTATTTTGAGGGCCGCATTCATTGTTGATCAAAATCCGAAGCCATTTTGACTGCATGCGAATGTCGTTTTGTAGATCTACTATTTCTGAACATTTTTGGGGTTGGAGAACTGCTATGTTGTGTCCAAAGCATCGGTTACAGTGATGAAAACCTTTTGTTTCATGCGAAAAGGTTTCCGGCTGCCCAAGTTATGATAGTTTAGATATGGAGGTATAAAGCATCATTTTTGCAGTTATATTTGTTAATAGTTCTGCTTATTTTGGTTCCCTTTTTTATTTTCGGTTTTAAGGTTTTATTTATTTGTTGGATATATACCCTCTTCTCTATGTATGCTCTTTGTTGTGCACTGCGTGTGATCTCGGCAAATCAGAAACAAGAAAAAGGGATTTTTTTGCTATGTATGCTCTTTCCCCGTGTCTTTGTGTGATCTCGGGAAATTAGAAATAGTGAAAAAATTGATAGTCACCGGTAAGGGTAATCGAAAATCTAACATTCTGTCGTAAGGATTTGTAGTTCATTTTTTTTTTTGGCTCGTTTTTTGTGCTTTTTTGTGCAAGAAAAGGCAAGCACACTGAAGAGTAAAAATAAAAATAAAAACAAAAAACAAAAAAAACACCCCCTTCCTCCTTTCAAACAATAACGTGATCCTTTTACTATCTCACTTGGTGAGGGGTTAGTTTATGATAATATAGGTCTTGGGTTCAAATCTCTTTCTCAAGCTTCTTTTGTAAAAAAATTTTGTTCAAAGGGGCGGATTTTTTTTAAAAAAGCCGCACTTCATCTCGTTCCTGTAACTATTCGGCATCTACAACTCAGATTTTTCAAAAGGCATAACTTATTCATCTGGAAGCTATTTTTCGAGCTGTTTTTTTTAAACAACCAAATTTTTCAAGATCTTTCCATTGGAGCAGTTAGCTTCAGCTTTTCTTAGCTTCAGTTTTTTTTAAAAAAAATAGAAAGTGCATGCCTGATTATTCTTAACAGCACCAATTATTTCCAATGGCTACCTCAAATGGTAGATATACTTAGAAGTAAAGGACTTTATAGAATAGCCACAGGACAAGAAACTAAACCTTCTGATGATGATAAAGTTGCTAAATGGGAAAATAAACAAGATCAAGCATGAAGGTTGATAGGAATGTCCATTGCTCAAGATCTTCGATTTCATATCCTTGACATTGACACCCTTGATGAAGCCCTGGAAAAGCTAAAAAATGTTTTTGGCATTCAGAATCAAATCAGGGCCCACCAGCTTGAAAATGAGTTGCTTACTTTGGACCCTAATAATTTCTCCTCCATTGAAGATTTTTTGTCCAAATTCAAGACCATTTGAATTCTTTTAGAAGGTTGTAAGATGGAGTGTAAAAACTCTATTATTATTGATGATAGATGAAAAGATGATTACAATGAGGGATTGCCTAGGCTTTAAATATAGCCTCAAGGTGTCCCTTGGCGAAGAGGCATGATCTTTGATCATGCCCTTCCACATTAATAACCTAAGATAACATAATCTAATTAACAATTAATAAAATTTACATAACATTGCCCCTCTCTTAAAGATGCTTTGTCCTCAAAGCATATGTAACGATGGACAATGTTGACGAACGCCTGGGTTTCTTGAGCGGCGAGCTCTTGCTTCCCACATTTTAAAAATATCGTGGAGCATATTCTCGAGTTCAATCTGTTGTTGATCTGGATAGTGAAAATATCTGATATCGACAGGGTCGAATCCTGTCTTGACTTCTGGTGACTCTTCGTGGCTCCCTTTTGAAGATAACATTTCTAACTAATGACATTGTACTGTAGATGTTGGCGCTCCTCTTTGAATCATCTTCGTCATCAGAGAGGAAGATACGACTTGATTTTCTGGGGCTTGGAATCCATACAACTTGTATTTCTGCCCTTTCCACTTAAAACTTATAAACTGCTTCTGATGGTTGGCAGAATAAGTACCTAGAGTTCGTAGCCATTGAATTCCTAAGACCACATCTACTCCTCGTAATGGAACGGTGTAGAATGGAGATTCTAAATGAAAGTCTTTAATATGCAATTTGACTTTATGGCATTTTCCTACTTGTTCAATCTTCTTACCATCGGCCACCATTACCTTCATATTAGGCATGGGAAAAGTAAAGAGGTTGAGTCTTTTGGCCATGGTTGAATCTAGAAAAATGTGCGTGCTGCCTGTGTCTATTAGAACCATTACATTGTTTTTCTTAATATGTCCTCTTAACCTTAGGGTTTGAGGTTGTGATATGCCTGTCATAGCTGATAATGACACTTGTGGAATAATTTCGCCATCCACTTCTGGAGAAAACTCTAAGTTGTCTTCTAATCCTTCTATACATGAATCAGTACTGTTAGCATCGTTAGTTGCTTCACAATTGTATAGATTCTTCGCTTTTCCATTAGCACATCTGTGCTTAGGGTCCCAGTTTTCACCGCAACGTTTGCACTTGCCCTCTCGCATTCTTTGTTTTTCCATACTAGATTTTTCTTCTTCACGAAGATGGGCAGGGACATATTTTGTGTCATCTATATTTTCAGATTGAGGAAATCGTCGTCTCGAATATACTTTTTCTGGTTTTGATAATCTTTCAAATTTCTTTTCAGCAACTTTTGCTTTTTGCCTTGCTACTTCTACGGACGTAATTTCATGTAGTTCGAGCTCTTCTTGTATGTGGATTTTAAGTCTTGAGATGTAAGACTGGATTAGACGAGATTCCGACAATCCGGGTACTCGTGTTGCCAAGGTCTCCCATTCTCGCGTGTACTCATCCACATCTCCTTTTTGGCGTAATTTGATAAACGTTGAAAAGAACTTGTCTTCTTTTATGCCTTGAAACCTTTTGAAGAATGCATCTTTAAATTTCCTCCAACTGATAGCGAGCGTCGTCTTTTTCCACCACATATACCAATTATATGCTTCTCCTTCCATTTTCATGGAAGCATGCTTAATTTTTTCGTCATCACTAGTAATGTCATAAATCTCAAAATATTCTTCTGCTTTATTAAGCCATGCAACGCTATTTTTTTCATTACCATCAAATTTGGGTAGGTCGATCTTGGCTTTGCGCTGATATGCTAATGGTGGAACAAGAAGGGGATATTGATGAGCGAATGCATTCCAGAGTTGCTTATTTTGAAAATCTGCATTACTATCTTCTTGATGATGTGGGGAATCGGTTTTTTCCTAATGCTCTTCGGAGTTCCCTGAATCTGCGGAATTGTTTTGTTGATTTTGTTCCCTGTTAGGAGATATTGGGGATTGTGTCTGACTTAACTTATCTATCTTATCATTTAGCTTACTGAAGAGTTCTGTCATATTTTTCATTGCTTCGCTATGCTCTGTCATCTTGTTCATTGCTTCGTTAATCTTTTCTGTAGCCTCGTGATGATTTAGCCACATTTGTCTTTCTATTCGATTTGTTGTATCATGAAACTTTTTGATGTCGTTGGAATGCCCTGCAACTGTACCTTCCAGATCGACTAATCGTTTTCCGAATTCTTCGGAATTGTTATTGATTTGTTTCTCGAGATCTACCAATTTCTTCTGGAATTCAGCCATCGACATCGAAGAAGACATTGAACGTGTATGAGGTGGAGAGTATTTTTCTGCCAGTTTCTCCTCTTTTTTCTTTAAAATTAATTAATTAATATTTAATTAAACTTTTTTTTTTTGAATTAATTAATTAATTAATAATAATTTTTTTTTAAAACTATATAATTATTATATATATATATAATTTTTAATTAAAAATTATATAATATATATAATTTAATTATATAATTATTATTATATATATAATTATTAAATGGGAATTATATAATATATAAATGAACTATATAATTATAATATATATATATAATTATCAATTAAATTATATAATATATATTTTATATATAATTAAAAAAAATCGTGTTTTTTAAAAATGTGCCCGTTCCGTTTTAAAACGACACACTGTTTCACGAATTTTTTTTTAAACGCAAGTTTTTGTTATGCAGACAGACGGCGGACCCTTCTACTTTAATATACTTATGACTATCGATGAACCCTTCACATAAAAATACCCGTTTGCTTTAAAAACGATATCACAGCACCTGTTCGTTTAAAAAAATAACGAGACGTATCACCCGTATTATAATATCACAGCACCTGTTCACGAATTACAAAATGGTTGACTGCTGGTGAATTAAAAAAACGTAACTTTTATTTTTGCTGACCGAAACGTGTTTATGTGCTGCGGTGGGAAGCAACAGGGAAAATGTGCTGCGGTGGCCGATGGTTGACAGGGCTGGCGGCAGTAAGGAATGCGGTGGAACGCAGGCTGAGTGCAGCGGGGAGGGTATCCGGGAATGGGGTGGAAATGGTCGGACAGGCGGAGTGATAAGGGAATGTACGCAGGGGTGATAAGGGAGTGGTGGCGGCGGAAGAGCAGGGTAAGTGGGTAAGTGCGTGGACCGTGAAGGGTGAGGAGTGTGGAGTGGGGAGTGAGTCGATTTGAGAGGCGAAACTGTGAGGTGAGGTGGGTATGTGCCTGGAGTGCTGGGGAAAGGAACTGTGAACTGAGGCCATGGAGAAGTGAGGTCGAGATGGGTCACGGTATGGTGGGGGGGAGTGAGGTTTTTTTTTTTTTTTTTTTTAAATAATAATAATGAGGCGTGAGGCCAACGTGTAGGAGTGTATGTGAGCATAGGGACTGAAGTGTACAATTCTGTACTTGTTTTAAAAAAAATTCTGAAATTTCTGTCGAAATTTTTTAACTTGATGATCACACAGATCCAGAAGAGCGATGGCTCTGATACAAATGGAGTGTAAAAACTCTGATAAACTTGATAAATATATATTATTATTGATGATAGATGAAAAGATGATTACAATGAGGGATCGCCTAGGCTTTAAATATAGCCTCAAGGTGTCCCTTGGCGAAGAGGCATGATCTTTGATCATGCCCTTCCACATTAATAACCCAAGATAACTAAATCTAATTAACAATTAATAAAATTTACATAACATAAGATCAAAAAGGAATATGGTAGCCTCATTTATTGCATTCTTTCTAAGCTTGGCTTCCGCATACTGTATTTTTTTTCTCGCCTTCCATTTCATTAGAGAAGCCATCATTTCTTCAGGAACCACCTACAAGAATCCCTCTTTTGATGCCTTTTGTGATTCTTTGATAAGAGAACAAGAAAAACTTTTACACCTTGGTCTTATCACTGCTGGAAACGCTTCTAAGAAAGCCTTAGTAGCCCAACAACAACCATATCAAAAGAATCCCAAGAAGCAGTATCCTAAAAAATATGGTCCTAAACCAAACAAGGGCCCTAAGCAATTTCAGCCACAAACTGAAAAATCAAATCACCAAAATAATAAGGCAAATCAAAACAAAGGGAAGAAGACAAATAGACATTGCAACTTTTGCAATCGGGATGGCCATATAGAGTCCAAATGTTTTAAGAAGATGGAAGCCTTAGAAGTAGCAATGAAGAAGCACAACATCAATTTGGAGCACTCTTCACCTTCATCTTTAGGAATGGCACTTTCTACTTGTGGTTGTCAAGCATCAAGATCTGGTTATGCATTAAATGTATCTTCTTCTTCTCCTTCTCATGAGTGGATCATTGATTCTGGAGCTTCTTACCACATGGCCAAAAATAAAGCCATGTTTTATTCTTTAAATGATTGTAACACCAAACATATTTATGTTGGTGATGATAGATCTCTTAGTGTTGTAGGATCTGGAACCATTCATCTAGATAATGGTCAGTTTAATGATGTGCTATGTGTTCCTACCTTGTCATGCAACCTTCTATCTGTTTATCAGATAACTCATTCAGGTGAAGGGAAAATAGTAGAATTCTCACCTCATGATGTTGTAATCAAGGACCTCAAAGATCCTAAACATATTTTAGCCACTGGCATTGCTGATGATTCCACAAGGTTGTATAAGTTTGACAACTTTGGATCATCATGTCTTCCCTCTGTTTTTTTTGCTCATAATGATGAAGTGAGCAAACTTTGGCATGAGCGATTTGGTCACTTAAACTATCGCTCTCTTCAAACTCTATGTAAGGAAAATATGGTGACGGGTCTTCCTATGGTATCTTGCCGATATGGTGTTTGCTCCGGATGTGTACTCGGAAAACATCATCAGGATAGTTTTGAAAAACGTGCATGTTGGCACGCTTCAGCCCCTTTGCAGCTTGTGCACAGTGATTTATGTGGTCCACTTCTGTTGTTTCTTTCTCTGGTTGCAAGTACTTCTTAACCTTCATTGATGATTTTTCCAGACGCACTTGGGTATACTTCTTATAACTCAAGAGTGAAGTTTTTAACATGTTCTTAGCCTTTAAGGCCTTTTTTGAGAAACAATCTGGACATCAAATTCTTAAGTTAAGATTAGACAATCGAGGAGAATATGTTAACAACAAATTTATCAACTTTTGCACTGAGCATGGCATTCAATTTCCACATACTGTTCCATATACTCCAAAAGAAAATGGTGTAGTTGAACGAAAGAATCACACCTTAAAAGAAATGGCTAATTGTATGCTTCAATCTAAAGGACTTGGTCTCAATTTTTGGGCAGAAGCCATTAACTGTGCAAATTACATAGTAAATCGCAGTCCTACTAAGGTTTTAAAGAATATAACTCCAGAAGAAGCTTGGAGCTCAATCAAACCAGATGTAAGTCACTTTCGTGTTTTTGGAAGTGATGCTTGGGCCCATATTCCAGATGCAAAACATAAAGCCGTAGAACCTAAGAGTGAAAAATGCATTTTTGTTAATAATTTATATCTGTACAATGATATAATTATTTGGGGTAAAATTAACATCTTATTGAAGAAATGTAACTATAAAAGCAAAGAACAATGAAGCTCTATGAAACATTAACATGGTATCAGAGTTGGGCTGAAGAAAATCCCTAGAGATCACCCCCATGGAGACACTTTTATGGAAGCAAGTAGAGGTTGGTAGAGACGTAAAATAATTCTAGGGTATGAATAAAACCCTAGATATTTAGTGGATAATGATGTGATAGTGAGGGTTTGAGATAAACCCTGGTTTATGACAAGAGTCTTGAGATGTGATATATGTGAAGCACTTTGGATCAATTTGAAAAATGACCTAGTTGTTGATAAAGTTATTGATTGAAGGTAACATTGTTTTATGGTCCATGGATGGCTCTTGAAGGTTGGTTCAAGGGGGAGAGGGTCATCTCTCATTGAAGATAATTATTCCTTGACTTATCGCCTTACTCTTGTTTATTCTTATGGATCTGATTATTGTTTCTAGTCATTACCTCTTGCATGTATAGTTGAGCACTTGTATACTTCTAACCTCCTTGATGAGATGTGATGCTTAAAGATATTTTGAAATTCAAGAAAGATGGACATATCCAGAAGAGGTAAAGAGACACTTGAACACTACAAGCTGCATATATGAAGGTGCACAAGTAATACCACTAGGTATGCATGGTATATTGTATTCTAGTTGTGCATGGATGGCTAGGAAAGCCCTATGGTATGAATGAATCCTTCAAAAAAGGCTCATGGATGCATATGAGAGTGATTAGGATTTGTGTTTCCTGTGATGAAATGGTGCACCTAGTATTGAATGTTTTTTATCATGATGAACTTCTTGATTTTGCAAGGTTACTTATTGTTGATTTTGGATATAGTGGCATAGTTTGATGTTTGGCTAACATCTATTTTTTTGAGATCTTTATCCTAACTCTAGTAAATGGTACTCTTGAATCTTGGTATGCATAATAATTGTTGGATCTCTTATGAAAGTTTACCTCATTGATATGGTATTGATAATGCTTGTGATAAGCATGATGAAAGCTCATGGAAACAAAGATTGCACTTTTTTGGTTTATTGAATAACCTAACTTGATCATATTGATCACGATAATAATGGTAGTGGTGACCATGATGATAGAGGCATATCTATGAGATTGATGGTCTAGATATCATACTCCTTGTGGTTATGGCATATGGTGAAATTAAATGATCTAACTTGATTTATTGTTATTGGGTTCATAAGATTGTGTTGGCACATCAGCCCAATGCCCTGATATTTCAAGTCTAGCCCTCAATGAAAGATTGATGACATGATGTTGATGATCATGATAGATATGTGTTTATGATCTAACAGATCTGTTGTTACATGACTCCAATAAAGATAGGTTGATGACATGTATTAAAATGAAATTGCATGCTCTTCTATGACTTATGGCTGTCTGACATTATTTATCTACAACAGAGGTATGATCCTCTCTCGTGAAATTGAAGGCTCATAAATGTGACTATGCCTGGTAGACACATAATTGAAGTTTTGTACAATGAATTTGATATATACTCGGAATCAAGGGATCTTTGACATGTCCTACCATTGTAAACTGATTTCTTGAATTATTGGACTTAAGCATGAAATAAAATGGTCACTTGGAAGATGTCAATTCTACAGATGTATTGTAGATACTTGTAAGATATGTCAGCAGGGAAATTTCATATGTTTGAACCAAACTTGTGTTTTCAGGTGACCGAGAAATTCATATGGATATGTAATTATGTTTTAGAATTATGCTACATGATTTTTCTGATTGATATATATAAGTTGTGTTTGGAACTTTGAAATGATGTTTTAGAACTGTGAATTTATGATTGAGATATGTATATAATTATATATCTTAACACAATCACGCATTTGGATTTGAAATGGTTTGATCTAGCGATAGTTTATTTTTCCATATTAAAATTCTATGCAGACATAGCGACCTTCAGTGTCGTATGTGAGTATTCAAAAGTATGGCTTTGTATTGGCCTCCTTGTTCCTAGCACAATGGTTGTTATGACTCAGTATGAAGATGGAACATGCATGACTTAACCTTGATGTATGCACTAGCATATAGTAACGAAAATGACTTTTAATGGCATGATTGACCTATTTACTTGACAATAAATGAGTCAAGACTTGATATGAGCTCTACCTTTCACTAGTTGAAAGAATGGATACTATGAAATTAATGTCTTTGATAATAGTTTTGGTTTGGCTTCTAAAATCTGATGAACTGACTTCATTGACACAACATTGATTTATGTAAGGCTGGTTATTTTGGCATGGTAAGGCATTATTCTTGCAGAGAGCATTATGTGATGGAAGCTCCTTGATTCAAATTTTTCTATATTTGACATTTATCTAGCGAAGTCAGGATAATGAGTTCCAAGGCATGACCTTGATTTTGATTATGGATTTGATTATACATAGTGATAGTATACCCTTGACAAATGACGAGCCTCTGAAAATATAATTAATACAGAGATGGCTTCTCTCGTAATGATGTATCACGACATGATGAAACGATTTTTGGAATTTGGGAAAGAAATTCCATATTGCAAGACCATTGAAAGGTCTTTGTGTAATGTAAATCCTTGGACACTCTGATTTAAAGCTCAAATGTTGTTGAAAGTGACATGGAATTTGTTAGTTGATTGAAACATTGATGTTTTGTTTTGAACATCCACTCATATATGAAGTGTATAGAACATGATTAAATTTATGATTGAGCTTCTTCATTCAGAATTTCCACCGAACATATTTTATTTGTTAAACTGTTAAAGGTTGAGATATTTCTCCCATGATATGTACTCACATGAATGAACTGATGATGTTTGGGATTAGTATTGATGAGCACATTTGGATTTTTCCTTAGTATGAGATCTTCCATGATATCTTGGATGAGAGGTCCTTAGCACGACTAAGGTTGGGTGTGGGTCAGGTACAATGCTACTAACAAGGCTAGTTGTAAGGCAAGATGAAGAAGATCCTTAGAGAGATGTTTGAGCATGATCTAGATAAGACATGGATACACTATGATGACATAGAATCCCATATACATATAGTTGGGATTGTGATTTCTCCCTTCATTGAGACATTGCAGTTGTTTGAGACAAGCTTAGAATTGTGGTTGGAACCTCCATGAGAGGGAGGATGAATATGGTACTTTTTTATGATTGTTATATTGTTGTGATTTACATGATTATGTATGTTCTAACATAACACTTGATTTTATGTCCTGTATGAAAAAGAATCAGCAGATACCAGATGAGAGCATTGTTGATCGAGGAAACTGAGCCAACTCTTCCTCCCTATCTGAGCTCCCAGGATAAGGAATTGAGATAGAGGGCTCCTAGGGTTGAGGGAAATCTGGACAATAGGGTGTATTCCCTATCTGTTACTGATAGGGTTGAGATGCTTCTCCCCTATCTTCATAGGGTTGGAGAATTCTGCTCCCCTGATTGGTCTTTGTTGAGTATATCCGAGTTGGCATCATACCCACAAGCAAGGCTTGTTGGGAATATCGCTCTTCATTTAGCCAATGAGTTGAGAATGTACTTGGGTGTACAACCCAAGTCAATTATGATGCAGGTGTTCTACCACATTAGTATTAAAGGCCATCGATTGGAAAATTAGTAGGAAATAAGATGAGTTGAGATAAATATATGTGGTTTCGAGTTGAGATTGAGCTCTCCAATGTTATTCCAAGGCCGAGATGGGCTCCCCTGCGTGGATGGATATCTTATTGCTAGATGTGGGGTTGTATAGGTATAGCTCCCTCATGATATTTTGGGTCAAGATGTGCTCCCTGATGCGGTTATAGGTTGAGGCATGCTCCCTGATGATATGCTCTCCAATGATGATCAATGATGATATTCCAGGTAGTAGCCCACTGGCAGGGATTCCAAGTGATATCTTGATGGATGAAGGGTGGTAGCTTAAGCTCCCCTCCAATGAAAAATTCTTCTTCTATATCCGAGAATTTTCAGCATACGAGCAAGAACAATCAAGAGATGAGCATAAATAAGCATGAGAAGTGCATTGATGATTTGTAATGAGAAAGATCCACAACATGACGACTACATGAAATATATGACCAGTGATGTTATGTGAAGATAAATTAATGGAATATTTATCGATGAACAGATATTGGCAGGTGGAATTCTCCCTGGTTGAGAGGGAGTGTTAAAATTATGATACAATGGTTAAATTCCACTATGGAAAACTTGTATGGTCAAGATTATAATTGCATTAGAGTCCTCTTCTCGAGAGGACCAAAATCGACCTATAGATCACCCCAATCGGTTAAGTGGAAGTTAAGTTATGAATTATTTTAATTTTTAATTAAATGGAATGGGTTGGCCTCAATACATGTTGATTTGATCAAAGCCCCAAGCAATCCCTCACAAAATCTATAAATAGAAGCGAACCTAAGCTCATTCTCACACACTCACTCATGAGATATTCTTCATGGTCTTTTGGTATTGGTTCATATTTGTTTGTCTTCAATCGCACATGTACGTCAGGAGAAGCTCGTGTAAAGGATCGGGATCACAGGCAGAGGCTCACATTTGATCTAGGTATTATAGGACAGAGATGTGGGCAGGTTGTGTTGAGATAGCAGCTGAGCTAAGCCAGAGCCATGGTAAGGCCTTGTCAAGGTCGCGACTAAGCTGGTATAGCCACTGGAAGACCGTCTTTAGGGCACGGCTAGGGTGTCAGGCTAATCAAGACCTCAGCCGCAGGCACAAAATGTCCAGGTCACAGATAAGGAGGCTTCAACCACGGGCTGAGCGTGTTAAGGTTGTGGCTAAGGGATTTTATGGACAGATCTGGATTGGATCCCATTTAGTTTCTTGAGTAATGCCTCATGCATTTGTCACTCAGTCATAGTTGCTTCAAATCCGTCTTTGACAATATCCTAGATTCAGATATAGGACTTGGTAGTTGAGATCACTTGGTGATCCATCATATTCATGCTCTTGATGTTTTAGATCTACAGATATATATATCTTCTTTATGTATTTACATTAAAAAATGTATCTACATTATTCACTATGTATCATTAATATTCATCAGTATGCTTCAGTCGTGTCAGTGCATCTCAGTTCTCATAATCAAGTTCCTTCAACAGAGATATGTGTAAGATCACATTATGCATGTTTTTTTTGTTTTACTGCATCATAAAGATATGGATCTATGGATCATTGTACTCTTGTTGTTGAATCATTTGATGATGATCTAAGGAGAAGAATTTGCAAGGGTTTTCCCCATAGGGTTTTTCCCTGGTCTCGAACCAATCCTGGTGTCTCTATGTGTTCATGCTTCTCTTCCTTTGTTCCTTTACATTTCATTGCTTAGATGATGATTATAATGTTGTTCTTTCTACATAGTTGCATAGATTGATGGTTAATAGCATAGATTTGTACAATGATATAATTATTTGGAGTGAACTTAACATGTTATTGAATAAATGTAACTATCAAAGAAAATAACAATGAAGCTCTATGAAAAATCAACACCATGGTCATATGTCGCATTGTGACAAAGATTGTCTCAATATGAAAGTCAACCATGGTCAACCATGGTCCAACGTCACATTGTGACAAATATTGTCTCGATATGAAAACTAATCATAGTAAAGCATGGTCAACCATGTTCCAATGTCGCATTGTGATAAGGATTGTCTCAATATGGAAATCAATCATGGTCAACCATGTTAATTGTAGGGTTTACAATATTTATTTTAGAGTTTATATACCTTGGGTTTATAATTTTTATCCCTGGGGTTTATTATTCCCTTGGGTTTATAATATCAATCCCTTGGGTTTATTAATCTAAGGGTTCGTATTCCAAGGGTTAAATATTATTCACTTTGGTTCATGGTCAACAATGGTCGAACGTCGCATTATGACAAATATTGTCTCAATATGAAAATGAATCATTGTCCTAACCATGGTCCAACTTCACATTATGAAAAATATTGTCTCAATATGATAATCATGGTCAATCATTTCCAGCCTTGATAAACCATGTTTTATAAAACCAAACATGGTCATCCATGGTCAATCATGGTCAACCATGGTCGAACGTCGCATTGTGACAAATATTTTCTTGATATGAAAGTCAACTGTGGCTAAGCACGGTCAACCATGGTCCAACATCACATTGTGACAAGGATTGTCTCAATATGAAAATAAACCATGGTCAACCATGTTTATTTTAGTGTTTATAAAATTTATCTCAGGGTTTATATACCTTGGGTTTAAAATATTAGTCCCTTGGGTTTAATATCATTCCCTTGGGTTCATAATCCCTTCGGTTTTTAGTATTAATCCCTTGGGTTTATAATATCAATTCCTTGAGTTTATTGTTCCCTTGGGTATATAATATCAATCATGGTCAACCATGGTCAATCATAGCCAACCATGATCAACCATGGTGAGATGTTGCATTATGACAAAAATTGCCTCAATATGAAAATCAGTCATGGTCAACCATGGTCCAACATCGCATTGTGACAAAGATTGTCTCAATACGAAAATCAATCATGGTCAAGCATGGTCTACCATGGTCCAACATCACATTGTGACAAGGATTGTCTCAATATAGAAGTCAACCATGGTCAACCATGTTTATTTTAGGGTTTGTAATATTTATCTTAGGGTTTATATACCTTGGATTTATAATTTTTGTCCCTTGGGTTTATAATATCAATCCCTTGGGTTTATTAATCTAAGGTTTCATACTCAACCATGTTTATTTTAGTGTTTATAATATTTTTCTTAGAATTTATATACCTTAAGGTTTATAATATTAGCCCCTTTGGGTTTGTTTATTAATTATTATTAGTAAATTATTTTTATAATTTTTTAGTATTACTATTATATATTTATCAATGGCTTGTGTGATACATGCAAATGCATAACCACATTTACTAAAATAATTATTGTTATTAAGATTATTATTATTAATTAATGTTACTAATATTGTTGGGTTTAATATTATCATTTAATAATTAAATTATATTAAATAATTTAAAATTAAATTAAATTAAATATTGAATAATTATTACTATAAATTAATAATAATTATTAATTATAATTATAATTATAACAATAATAATGTTTGTATTGTAAGAATATTATCTTTACTATTATACATTTATCAATAATACATATAAATGAAGCCTTCGACGTATATCAACCACATTAATATTTTTAATGTGGTTGTGCTAGTTAAATATGGTTATTGAGTTGTATTAGAGCCTTCTTTTAATTTCTTTAGTTATGATTGTTTTGAGATTTAATTTATGTATAAGTTGTATTAGAGCCTTTAATATCTTTAGTTATAATCGTTCGTTCAATTTCTCTATAGCAGTCCATAAGTCACTTAGTTCCCCACGTATACACAAATATTTGTGGTTTGTCTACCCTGTTGGTTTCTTCGATGGAGCCAACTCATTTGGCTCTTGTGGCAGCGGTATGGAAATTCATATGGACCCTATCCATTATTACAGGTTTTTCTAGCATAGTGGTACATGCTCGAATACCAGGGATAAAATTTTGGCTTTATGGGGTGTCATTTTTTCTGTTAATTAGCTTGGACTATCAGAGATTGTTATTTTTGGAGACTAAGAATCTTGTTGATTGGGAGAATTATAGAAGAAAATTACAAACATATACTCTCTTCAATTGGAAACATAGGATCTGGGCTTTGACACTGGCCATCAGGGAGATTTGTTTTTCTAATATATTCCATGAGCAGAAAAATGAGCCTGACAGTTTGTCCAAGGAGGAATGTTGTGCGGTCCCGGGTTCAATCCACTTCTAGGAATTTGGCAACGATTTTTTGTGATCTGAGCATATCATGCTTTTATGGGGCATACTTTTTTCACAGATTCAATTAGCATATATATGCTTAGATTTTGTATTTTGTTTAGCTCTGCTAGTTTGCTTGTTTTGATCAGTCCTATTTTATTTGATTAGAAGACATTTTAGATAGTTTGGACTTGGCTCTACTAGTAGTCCTCATGTTAATTTTAGTTAATGTTATTTTCTTAGGACAATTACTTCAATCTTCCATATTAGCCCAATTTCAATTCCATTTATTTTATTAGCAATCACATAAACCATTATCACATTAATAGTAACTGAAAAAAGAACATAAACAATAGATGTAGAAGAGAAGCCAAGACATGAGAACACAAGAATTGGCTCAAGCTAGGGAAAAACTCCAAGATGGGGAAAACTCTTGATCAATCCTTCTTTTTATTAATATCAAATGTTCAACAGAGAAAGAAAGAGAAAGTACAATCAAAGTCAAAATTGACTTTCCAATATGATGATCAGTACCACTGTCCAAATTCCAAAGAAACAACCCAATCAAGTCTGCAAATTTTCCTTCAAACAATAGCAGACAAACTCTGCCCCAACCAATGGTCAATGGTGGTCAAATCAGCTACAAAATAGTTTCTAAAAGGAGATTTTTCCCGGTTCAATTAATGCATCCTCCTTTTTTTATTATAATGAACCCAAAACAGTCCAATACTGAGCATTCAAACCTGGGCAATGTGATGAGGAACTCTGATGTCAAAGGTCTACAATTAGGGATTGCATTCAAAGAGCCCAAATTTCCAAATCTTGTGCCAATAGTTGCGACCCTCCTTCCTACGTAAGTTGCTCCAACTTCTTGTTGTCTAGCCTCCTTTTAGGCCTCTAAAATTCTCCAAGTCCCTCATTGTTCAAGTGCCTCATGCCTGTGGCTCCCCATTGTATGTTCTCACCCATCAAACAAGAGGAATAAGGCATGCGACCTAGCTGAAGGTACCGTCCACAAGTGTGGTATGTTGTAGGGAAGTTGTGTCACAAAATCACTTCTAAACCAGCCCAGAAATATTCCTTAAGGATGCGGCCTTCTCCTCCAATGGCTCAAACTTGCATAAGAGAAAAATAACCCAAAACATGCTCTTCGACCTCCTTGCTTGGTATCCTAGGGTTGTGACCAACTTCAAAGAGAAGAAATATGTGTTATGGATGTGACAAATGAGGTTAGAGGCCAATTTTTTTTATAAGAGATGGAAAGGGGTTCAACTTGTCTAATTAACCCGTAGTATGCCTTAATAAATAAATGATACCCCTATTGTAATGTACTTAATAAAGTGCTTTTGAGGTAACAAACTGAAATAAAAGCAAGAACCCTCATAACAAACATTCGCATAAACTCCACAGTGAACAAATAAGTGCCGAATAGCCATAAAAAAAATCCATATAAAATCGACTTTTTAATGCATCTGCCCAAGTAGTTTGACCATCGATTTATCTGAGTTGATGGTCAGCGTCCCAATTTAGCACACGGTGGCTACGGATCCCTTCACAACCCCAGCTGTAACAATAGTTTTCGATGGGAGACTAAGTTGTAGGTGTGGGGAAGCCCTATCTCCACACTCATGCCCAGGGGATCTCGTTCAACCCTACTTCTGCACCTGTGGATCTGTCACTCTGGCTGAAGGAGTGATTCACCAAATTCTGCATTGAGTAGCATTCAATCCCTGTGATTTACTCGGTCTCCCTTTCTGCACTACACAATCGACCAATCTCCCTCACTACACTGCATGGTGTGGAATGCCTTGGAGCCCGTTGACATGCAGTGCTCGGCCCAAGGTGCTATGCATTCAGGGATGGCAAGTTTCTTGGCCCACTATCAATATTTCTCGGTCTTCTCTTGCACGCAGAACGTGACATATCCCTCTCTTGTGCCCAGGAGGTGGCAGCTCTTGATCCTTCTGTCAATGACTGCGTGGGCGTTGGACTGGCCTTTTTCCGAGCATTCTTACTCCCGGAACTCCCCAAGACATGTGAACATTATTGCTTGGACCCAAACAGAATCGCAGGAACCCTTGATAAAATCATTTCCCTCAACACTGTGAAGATGAACTGCAAATTAACATCCCAAGCCCATACCTTTAATCTTGAATAAAATATATGCACAAAACCCTTTTCTCTAATTTAAAATAAAATAAAACTGCACCAGCTAGGTGATCGGAGAGACCACCGAAGTTGGGTTTTCCCATTAGGGTGAGATCGGATCTCATCAAAGTTAGGCTAGGGATCTCGCCTGAAACCCCTCACTTGAAAGCTTGCCTGAGCTCACAAAATATCAATGAAGAGAAAACCCCAAATTGCATGCCTTCCCTTTCTCCTCACTTCTTCTTTTATAGCTTTCCATTGGGCATTTTTCCAAGTTTTTGGAATTTAATGTCAAATACCATAGACTGAAATACCATCAGCAAATACCATTGGAAAATACCATATTTCCTTGAATATTACAAAAATCCCCTCTTTTTCCCTTTTTATTATAAATAGAGGTCCCCTTCTTCGGAATTTTTCCATATTGCTAGCCTAAGGGAAAAACTGACCAACAAGGGATCTATTTTCCTGCAACCAGTTGGTTGGGGATATTACATAACCCCAAGACGACCTTGACAATTTGCACATGTGAGGGCTTAATTCCAAAAACGTGTTTATTCTTATCCAAACTTAGTGATCTTTAGGTCAATTTTGGTTCACTCAAAAAGAGGAATTCAATGCCACAATTATCTTCTTCAAATGAGTTGTCTAAAGTGGAATTTGGCCCTAGTTTTCAATTTTAACACTCCCTCTCAACTAGGGAGAATTATCACTGCCAATATTTATCAATCGATCATCATTCCATCTTGTCAGCATGTACCACATCTACATCTCATCTCAACTATGTTGAACATTAATGTAGATAATAAAGAGAATTGATCGGGAGTGAGTCACAAGACCTTGCCACTCTCCACTAACAAAAGTCATTTCACATAACCAAGGGTAGAACCCTAATTGACTTGATCCTGGATCAAGTTATTGAACACCATGCATCCTAGATGTAGTGAGTACACGATGCATCCATTTGTACTTCTATGGTCCCTATCCTATTTTCCCAACACATTGGCCAGATGAGAGGTACTTCCCATGAGTCTCGGACTACATGGGTAGGATGTATGCTAGAGCATCCACAAGAGAAGGTGAACCACTCATTCTGCCCATATGCTATAAGAGAAGGTGAAGCACTCATCCTATGCATATATCTTCAAACGTAGGGTAAGGTGAACCGCTTACCCTACACACATATCAACCATCATAAGGGAAGGTGAACCACTCACTCTATAGTTTCAAATAGCTCCAAGAAGTATCCAGGCCCCCAGGAGCTCCCAGAGCTCATTGTTCAACCGAGACTCTCATAGAAGGGTCTTTCCACAACTCCCACCCTCTCTATAAAGGAAGATAAAATTTACCTTACCAAGAGGCTTTGAGAGGATATCGATAACCTGCACATCCATCCTGAAATGATAGATATTGATTGCTCCCAGTTGTACCATCTCCAAAATAAAGAGTTACATGATTCTAATATGCTTGAAGCAGTCATGGAACATGGATTATATGAAAAGTGAATGCCACTCTGATTATTACAATATACAACGGTGGTTTCTAGCACGAGCACAAATGGATCATTGAGGAGATTATTTGACCAAATTCTTTCATAATAAGTTATGCTTGTTTCTTTATACATTCAGCCTCAGTGGTGCTCTCAGAGCAACATACTTCAACCTTTGATTCATCCATGAAGTAAAAATGGATCTCAAGAGATATAGCACTTAGATGTGATTTTTCCATTAATCACACTGCTAGCTCAACCAATATCGGAAATCCATGGAATCTTAGATTCCTAACAATGCATGTCAAATCATATTTAAATTAGTTATCCAATATGTGAGGATTAATCATAAATTGTCATAGAGTTTTGTATCAAGGTATATATCTGATCGAGTGTTTGATTAAGAACACTAGGGTCCCCACAAGTTGTGTATATCTGGATCATCAGCTTCTTCATTTTATTAGACTTGTCTTTCATTTTAATTTAAAAGGTCAAATCCCTATTATATTGATAAATGAGAGGATAATAATCTATTGGACATATATCATCAATAGTTTCATCTTCGACCATGGCTACCTCTAAATATTGGTAAAGTGACCTTGCCCAAAACATAACCATCGAGTTGTTTGCAACCTACTACTTTTCCTGCCATTATTCCTTTGAATCATGTGTCAAAGTCATCCATATATTCTACTATGGATTCTATAGCTCCCTATGAAATCTTGCTTTAGTTGGTCATTTAGCCTTCATAAATTTGTTCCTCATCTTTAAGATAAGACTTTATCATGCTGCAATTGTATCAACAAACTTCCAATTACCAAATCCTAACAATACACATGCACTAGAAATCTCTCTCACATGCTCTGCTTGTTCAACTGAAAAAACCTCAACAACAATATATCAATTGTAACTCAATATTACTGATATCACAAGTACTTTTGACTATATGAAGATACCAAGAGACTTTCTTTGAATTTTTCCTTGGAATGATCTGCCCTGTTCCTTTTGAATTGTCTGCTTCAAGTCTGATTATGCCAAGGTGTCTTATGCAACATTGATTTAGAGTCCTAGCCCTTATTAGAATTGTTCCAAACATATTTTTCCATACTATAGATAGTCCAAAGAGAACCCAAGAAATTAATATCATAGATCAAATAAAGTTATGCCAGCTTACTTCTCAACCACAAATTTAAACTTCAGAACATGTTATCATAGGCTAGTTTCAAGAAATCATCAATCTGCTTGGAATATATATAAATATTGATGTACTATAAAAATATTGTTGTTGCAAAAGAATGTGGAAAATAGATAATACACTTTAAATTGTTGATAAAAGACTAAATTCTACCCTCAATGTTCTAATTCTTTCCATTAATTGTTGGAGATGAAAATTTGTGAACACTTGTTGTAGCCTAGGATCAAAGACATGGTGTTCACCACATAGTGCAATACAACTTTGACTTATTTCTCAAGCCAATGGAGGATCCAAAATAACTTCTTTAGGTTATCTGCTCTATAATGAATGGTGAGCAAGTGAAGTGATTTCTGCCATAAAGGAGGTCTAACAACAATCTTCAGATGTCAACAAATTTATACACCTTCGGGAATGCTTCTTTCAATGATGTTATTACAAGGTTTCAAGGTAAATTATTGTATAAAAGATTTTAAGGAGATTACTTCTTCTCAAAACTAAAAGAGGATCAAAATTATTGCAAAATATCAAATGCTTCCACTGCTTGAAGCCTGTATATTTCCTCCTTTCCAATGTGAACAAATATTTATCGATTTCTATACCATAGGGTTTCATTATAGACCCTTATTCAATAACAATATTTCCACTATAAACAAAAACAAATCCACAGGTTGGTTCAATTGATATAAGTAGATCAAATTGTGTATATGTGTGTGTGTATGTGTTGACCATGACACTGTTTGAACCTGGTGGCTCCAGACATGCTTAGAGGTCAAAGAGGGCTCATAATAGGTCAAAATTTAAAGTGATCAGATTGCTCTCGAACCAGGTCCAAATAGAAGTCATTGTCACATTAATTCCAATGGTGTGAACGACACTCCAACCTGAGTACGTATGGAGGAGTTAGAGTTGGTCAAAGTTGTGGTCAAAGTGGGCAGTGGTCTAGATTTAAGGGTTCTACAAATTAACCGAGACCCAGTGCACGGAATCCGGCGACCAGGATGGGTAAAATTGTTTCCTACATAAAACGCTTAATGGCCTTTATTTTCCAGTCAAATTTTTTTAATTAATGTTTCCCATATATATATAGGTCGGGTTGACAGGTTGCCACCCTCGCCAACCCCCAAAACCACATTACATTTTATATGAAAAAATTCAAACAATGGGGTGGCGGGTCATGACCCCCGCCACACCCCATGGCGTTTCATATTCAAAATAGGTCAGGGCCCACGAGAGACCTGGTGCCCCACCCAACAGCATGACTACCATATTAAATGGCCTGGCGGGAATTAAACTCGCCTGTCCACATGGCCAGCTCGCTCCACGGGCATCCCAACCAAACACATAACCACAAAATAGTGACAACGTCAGCTCCCATTAAAATCTGCACCAACCGTATTATGTTGCATGCCTCCCAAAAATTTAAAACCTTCCACACCAAAAATTATATTAATCGCACGTTATTTGTCGTTAACTATGTTATAACTGTTGGTAAAAGAAATAACCCCCCGGAATATATGTATAGTCACCAACATTATGGTTGGAGCCACCAACTTTCTACATGCCATTTAAAACAAATTTCAAACAAAATGTTACCAAGCTGGGGGTCGGCGGGGTTGGAACCCCCGAACTTTGTCCTCTAATCTCAACAATTCGCCATTGGACCAAACGGTCCACATTGAATACTTTGTCGAGGGAAAAACATATATGTCTTTATTAACCAATCGACGGTAGGGGGCAGCGGATTGGAGATAGAGTGCAGGAGGTGGAATTAGGTGAGCGAGGGAACCATGACACAGTTCCAGGAGGCAGAACCTTACCCGAGAAAAGAGGGTGTGGAATCCTGAACTTGGAGAATTTTCCCAGGGAGGTAAAATTTCACTTTGTCAGAATGTTATCAAGTTTATAGTCATTTTTTCACGGACAAGCAGAGTATTGGCTTAGGGCCGTATTCGCCATATGATAGCCAGAATTGTAGGTGCCCTGCAACGTAGAATCTTTGTGGAATCATGGGGAATCTAAAAGATTCCCAAAGGCCCATTTTTTGACGGTGTCAGAATTGGACGAGTGTACAGTCAGTTTTATACTACTCGACACCGAGAATTTAGTGGTGCAGTTAGTTTTAGTAATTGAGCCTTTCATTTTTTGGCCATCTTTGGAAGTGGAGGTACATGATGCAGTCATGTTATGTTTCCTTTTTGTTATTGCTGAGATGATGTATTATTCGAGAGATCCCTGTTTGACATGATGTTAAGGGATGATTTTTAACACATTATTTTGAGATTGTGATGCTTGTTGCAACATTATTATGATATTGTATTAGCCTGTCATGCTGAAAGGAAGCCCTATTAGAGTGAGAATTCTTGTAGGGAGAACGTCTCTTGGAGATATAAGCCACTATGTTTAAGGATGTAATGTCCTTGTTATGACAAAGAAGATTTCATGTACATCATCATCATTTACAACATTATATGAAGCAACCTTCACTATCATGACATCAGGCCCAGAGACGTAGCCCACAATGGATGAACTTCGTTATCAAATGTGTCATGTTCTTGATTTTCTTATTATCATCATTTTTCCTCTTGTTTAATAATGCACATGTGGTTCTTTTATGCTCTTTAAATGCAATTCTATTAACATCACAGAAGTAAAATATCTTGGATAATTCCGGTAGCTGAACAGATCTGGATACGGATCAAGTTAGGTATGAGAGCAGTCTTCTCACAAATGTGAACTGCGAGTGTGAGTCACTAAACATGCAGTAATTGAGGATGACAAAGAAATGAACAATGCCTTGCTCAGGATGTCTAAAATGGTGGACATAATGTATGAAAATTATGATAAGGAATAGGAGAAACAAGGAGTAGATAACGATGCTCTGTCCATATCTTCTAGTGATCATTCTTCATCTTCATCGTCTTCTCTTCATTCGAATGAGGAGATCAACCAGAGCCTTCAAGCATAGAATGCTAAGTTGAAGAGACTTGTACAAGAAGAGAAAGAGGAGAATCACATTACCTAGAACAATCCCATCACAAAACTTTAATAAATTCACTGATCAATAATGATTATAAAGTACATACCATAGTTGTGAAGTTACTCAGAAATTCGGTTATTTGGATGAACGTTGCATACATGGTGGTCTTCCTTTTAACCTTCACTTCAAATTAAATATGTGTGGCCTTTCCTATGTAAGTCATTTTATCCTGCACAATTGTGCTCCTTATGCCTTCACTTAGCTAGGCTAGATTTGTGGACTTTTATCCTTCCTCAAAGTGATCTTGCTAGCCTTTCAATGCTTGCAGTCTTACTCTAATAAGAATGCTATGAAATTACGCACTTGGATATTTACTTGTAATTTTTCTAGGAACTCGGTTCTAGGTATGCTACAGCGAAATTGACCTTCTTTCAAACCCTCTAGGAAACTCTGAGAAACCACAGGTATGAAACCTCAACCGTGGCTACTTCAGTATTTCTAGCAAACCTATTTTCCTTCCATGGCTTAGATCATTCCCTCCATTGCTAAACTCGATCTGCTAACCCGCATTTTCTCCAATTGTAGGAGCCCTAAAACAAATATTGATGTGAAATTGGTCTTGCATAGGGTTACCTACAAGTCTGGATTTTTTATCCAAACCATATTTGAGGTAAGAAAAATATAAATATCAGCCTTGTAGGATACTTCTAAACCTTAAAATAAAGATCCTTAAATAAACATAATTATAGTTGAAGGCTACACAAGAACTTAGTAATCTTTGTGCAAAAATCAGTACCCAAAACAAAGATAGAAATCCATCCTTCCTTTTGCTCCTAATCAATTAGGTGGTTTTCATTCATAGTCCACTTCATGTTATCTTGTCTTTAGAATTTCAGAGGGAGGAGATCATGGATACTTGTCAACAAACTTCTTGGTCATTTCTTTTACTCTTACTTGAGCTTGTCCTCACCCAAGCTCTGATACCATGTTAATTTTAGTTAACATGTTCTTTGCTTAGGACAATTATTTCAATGTTCCATATTAGCCCAATTTCAATTCCATTTGTTTTATTAGGAATCACATAAACCATAATCACATTGATAGTAATTGAAGAAAGAACATAAAAATAGACGCAAAATACAAGCCAAGACAAGAGAGCACATTATTTGGCTCAAGCCAGCGAAAAACCCAAATTTGGGGAAAACCCTTGATCAATCCTTCTTATTATTAATATCGAATGTTCAGTAGAGAAAGAGAGAGAGTACAATAAAATTCAAAATTGACTTGCCAATATGATGATCAGTACCACTTTCCAAATTCCAAAGAAACAACCTAATCAAGTCTGCAATTTTTCCTTCAAAAAATAGCAAAAAAATCTACCCTAAATAGTGGTCAATAGTAGTCAAAGTAGCTACAAAATAGTTTGTAAAAGGACCTTGATCCTAGTTCAACTAATATGCCTCCTTTGTTGATTATAATGAATCCAAAATAGTCTGATATTGAGCATTCAAACCAGGTTTATGTGATGAGGAAATCTACGGTCAAAGGTATGCAATTATAACTTGCAATCAAAGAGCCCAAATTGCCCATATCGTGTGCCAATAGTTTCGGTTTTCCTTCCTAGGAAAGCTTCTCCAACTAGTTGTTGTCTAGCCTCCTTCTATGCCTCTAAACTTTCCAAAGTCCTTATTTGTTCAAGCACCTCAAACTTGCGGCTCCCTCCTATATGTTCTCACCCATCAAACAAGAGGAATAAGGTCTGCAACCTAGCTAAAGGCACCGTCCACAAGTGCGGCCTATCGTAGGGAATCTATGTCACAAAATCACTTCTAAACCAGGCTATAAATTCTCCTTAAGGATACGACCTTTTCCTGCAATGGCTTAGACCTACATAAGAGACAATTATAACCTAGAACATTCTCTTCAACCTCCTTTCTTGGTCTCCTAGGGTTGTTACCAACTTCAGAGAGAAGAAATATGTGTTGTGCATGTGACAAATGAGGTTGTAGGTAACTTATTTCTATACTAGAGATGGAGAGGGGTTCAACTTATCTAATTAAGCCCAAGTCAACCTTGACAAATTACACATGGGAGGGATTGATTCCAAAAACATATTTATCATTGTCCAAATTTAGTGATATTTAGGTAAATTTTGGTCCTCTCTAAAATATAAATTCAATGGCACAATTATCTTCTTCAAATGAGCTATCCAAAGTAGAATTTTTCCTAGTTGCCAATTATAACACCTCCAGAGACCCTTTGTTTCTCTGATTTTTCTAGCTGTATGGATTTTTTGTCATTGTGACAAACACCCTCCAAAAAATTTTCTATACTTGAATTTTGGAGCATATTGTGGATCTTGTGATCATTCGTTCCATAGTCACTCTATGGTCGATTGTTGCTTCGTTAAGTGTCAAAGGAACCTGATCACACATGCTCAGTCTGCAACAATTTCATGAGTGTGTTATTTTATGCAAGCTTGAATAGGCATAACACAACTCCATTAATATAATGCATGTTCAATGTTCAACCTATGTTGATATTCATTGCACACTCTCATCAACATTCTCTCACTTTTAGTTGCGATTTTTCTTCTATTTCGATGAGTTTTTACAATTGTTGCTTTTGCGCACCTTCACTTTCGCAAGGGTTAATTTTAGGTTTACAATTGTTCATTTTGCTTGTCCTCACTTTAATAAGTTTTGTTTTCAAGTTATCTTTTTTCTATCATGTGCCACTTTTAATATCATTCACATTTTGCAAGTGTTGTTTACACTTTCCTCTTACTATCGCAAGTGTCGTATTTTACCATGACAAGTGTCACACATCGCACATATGTAGTTTTTGTTTGTTTCAAGGGGTAAAATTGGTGTTAATGTGTCATTATTATCATGTATACATGTATCACACTCATTCCCAAAGTTTAAAGAATTTTCGCACAAGTGTCATCGCAAAGTGTACCTTTAGTGTTGCACTTGGAGAAAGGTATCGCAATGTCGTCACATTGAGGGAAGTGTGTTGTTCATGCATTCAGAGTGATATAAGTTGTGTCATCAACTCTTATAAGTGTGTGATCGTGATCTAGTTTTTTCCTTGTTCACTTTGGCCTCACTAGTTCCACACTTAGCCAAATATGGAAAAATTATTGACCAAGCAACATGTCCACAATCAGCCTTCCTAAACTGCACACTTCACAACATCAACCCTCAAGCTCATACCTTTCCTCTTGGCACTGCGCAATGTGCAGTCCATGCTTTCTAGAAATGTAAAATATGTATTCTCAGTGCTCAAATCGACCCTTAAGCTCCAAAACTATGCAATATATACCTTCATAAGTATCCTATGCACATTGTGCAGTATCAAGCAACAAGCCTCAACCTTAGCTCTTGAACTTCACAGTTGTGCAAGCCTTAGGCCTATGTCCCTCCAGATCTATGAAGTGGGATACCTCAAGCCTGACCTCTTGAGCCCCTCGACTACACAGTTGTCTTTCCCAAACTATCCTGAACTATGTGTTTCACAGTCTCAAGGCTCATTCCTAGCCCCTGACCTATTGATTTGCACAATTGTGAAATCCCTGAGCATGTATCCTAGTCTATCACCTAGTTTGAGCTCATTCAATGGTTCTCATGAAGCATGTTATGCTAGGGGTTTATCAAACTAATTCCGTCTCATCATGAGTGGATTTTAGTTGCAGGTATCATTTCATGTCATGACATGATAATGACGGAGGAGACCCTACTAGAAGACACCTTTGTAGTTGCAAAGACAAGTTGATCAATCAAGCCAAAAAAAAGGTGTGAAAGATTGCAACAGCAGCTGGAAATCAAGACCACATTGAAAACTACTTACTTTCAATCCAAATTAAGGAGGAAGAAGAAGAACATGAACTATCTCTCAATAAGAATAAAATATAACAACAACAACAATGGCTTGACATTTCCATGGCATCATGTAGTCCATGTCATTAATGTCTTGTCATATCTTGTCAAAGTGCCATGTCATCATTGCCCACATAATTTGTGGGTTATGCAATTTCAATGTATATGAAATATAATGTAAAGTGGAAGTCCAAGAGCCATGTATAGAATGTGAAAAGTCATGAGGGAGTCGAAAATTCATAGAGAAGTCAAACAAGAGTTACAAGATAGGTGAATGTTCACCCCATTTGTTATATATGCACCATCACAGTTCGTGAAAAGGACTTTTCACCATGTCTCCTCCTATGAGGAATTATAGAGGAAAATATTTATTTTGGAGGAGCAAGTGGTTGCTCTAATGCTCCACTATTGGGACTAGTGGTGTTCATTGTCTTGATGTATATTGGAACTTTTGATTAATTCAAAATCTCATTGAGTTGGGACACTTTCATGGGTATGTCGTAAATATTGTAAGATTATTCTTTGAATGTTTTCGATATATGTTGTTTTCATCTGTACTAAGTAAATTGAACTATTTTGGTTGCTTTGGTACTTATCTTGTTGAAGGTGTGTTGTATGTGTTTTAACAATCGTTGCTTCTATGTGAACTATTTTTCTAGTTTTCCAATGATTCATTCATATGTACATGCCCGTGTGTCTTTACTAGATTATTATTATTACTTGTCTTTTAAAGGATCACTTCTCTCTCCCCTTTCGGTAGAATAACCTTAATACATTGCGTAGTTTAAAATTCCACAAGGCATATTCACTTGCTCATCCAAAAGAACTTTTACATTGCTCTCTTGTGCTTAACTTTGTAGCCAAGGAAAACATATAAGAATATATGGCAACCAGGCCTTAGTTCCAGAAGGCCCCCCACAACAAACAATCTAAAGTGAAATTGGTACTTTTCTTCGGGGAGACCTCCATTGGTTGACGAATTTCCAAAACCGTCAACAAATGGCACTAGAAGGAGGGACATATGACAAGATGTGTCTATTGAGTCTATTTTGAACCTCTTATCTTAAATGGATCTTCCCCAAATCATATTCCCGGAATGTTTCTTTAACCTATCCCCTGGTAAACTTTTCATCTCCACGGAAAAATTTAATGACTTGTCGTAATTTAATTTTAATAGTGAGGTTGATACATATATTACCGAGCATGCATCTATTTTTCTTAAGTCCTATGAATACTATGAAATTGAATATGAAGATATGGCTTGTATCTTTTTTCTTCCTCACACTTGAAGGTTGTTATGAAACCAAATCCCAAAATAGAATAAAAGAGAGATCAACGCTTTAGAAATCAGCCAGTTCGAGGGGGAAACCTCCTTTACATTACATAAATGAACAATTCTTGGATGATTCAAATTAAAAAACCTCCTTTCTATATATAGGAGTCCATGGGGTCACAATATAATCCTAGACGACCTAACAATAATAATGTAAGGGCACAACAATAACAATAGTGGGGTTTTATGGGGCATAATAATAACAATATGGGGACTATAGGGGTACAACAATAACAATAAGGGGGCTACACTACAAAAATAAGTGACTACACTAGTAATATAGAGACCTAACATGCCCCTCTCCTTCAAAAACATGTTGTCCTCAACGCTTGAGTAGCTCTGGATGCTTTTGTATAAGATTATCATCCTCCCATGTGGAATCTTTAGTGGGTAAGTTCTTCCACTTGATGAGATACTCTGAAATTGATCGATTTCATAGCTGTTGAGTTCTTGTTTCCATGACTAATTCAGGTTCCAATATGATTTTTCCTTCCTCATCAAGTTCTGGCAATATTGTTTGAACTGGAATTTTGTCACCTATAACCTTCTTTAATCATGAAACATGGAAAACTAGGTGCATTCGAGAAGAAGAAGGAAGACATAATTTGTATGCCATAGTACCAATACTTTGCAACACCTTGTAAGGACCATAGTAATTTGGCGATAATTTATTATCCTTCTTAGCTTACTTGAGGGACATTTGTTTGTATGGTTGTAGTCGTAAAATACCCAGTCTCCTACATAAAAACTTCTCTCATTGTGATGTTGATATGCCTATTGTTTCATTCAATTTTGTGCCAAATTTAGGTTATCCTTTAAGAGTTGGAGAACTTGTTGTTGATGCTTGATGTGATCTTCCACTGCTTGAACCTTAGAATTTTCTCTTAAATATGATGTGATGGACAGTGGATGATATCCATAAAGTGCCATGAATTGGGTCATTTTTGCTGTAGTATGGAAATAAGTGTTATACCACCATTAAACCAGAGGTAACCACTTGACCCATTGTGTTGGTTTATCAGATACAAAACATCGAAGATATCCTTCCAAACATTTGTTCACTATCTCAGTTTTCCCTTCGGATTGAGGATGATAAGATGAGATATGGGGTAATTGAGTAGCCAATCAAGAAAATAATTATATCCAAAAATTTCCAGTGAAAATGGGATCTCTGTCGCTTACAATAATCTTTCAGTTTCCATGTAGCTTTTGAATGTTTCCATAAATGCAATAACAACTATACTTGATTTAAATGGATGATATAATACAAAAAAGTGTGCATACTTGGTAAGTCTATAAACTACCACCATGATGAAACTCTTTCCTTTAGACTTAGGTAAACCTATGATAAAATCCATTGAAACCTCCTCCCAAAGTTGACTTGGAATGGGTAAAGGTTGTAGAAAACTCGAGGTCTTAATTGTCTCAACTTTATTTTGTTGGCAAACCAAACATTCTGTAACAAAATTTTGAATGTCAGATTTAAGGCCATCCAAAAAAGATATTTCTTCACCCTGTGGTAAGTTTTTAAAAAACCTAAGTGTCCTCCTACGGGAGAGGTGTGCAATTCCAAAAGAATATTTTGTTTTAGTTGGGAATTATTACAAAGATATAAGCGATATTTGTACCATAAGGAATCATTTTTCCAACTAAATGTATCAGATGTATTGGGATCTTGCTACAAATTTTTAATGGGTGTCCACACTTATTCACCATTTTTCCATTCCTCCCTTGCTTCGATTATCCAATCTGGTTGGATAATATAAATGGCACAAATAAATACTTCCACCTCCTCATCCTTTCTTGAGAGTGCATCTGCAATAACATTTAGCTTCCCTTTTTTGTAGATGATTTCAAAGTCATAACCCAACAACTTTGTGACCCATTTTTTCTACTCTTCTAAAGATAGTATTTGTTCCAAAAAGTATTTAAGACTATCATGATCAATTTTTACCTTGAAGTGTCTTACCATTAGGTAAGGTTGTCATTTCTTTAGTGCATGTAGTGTTCCAACATTTCCTTCTCATAAATAGTTTTCTTTAAATAATTCCTTTGATTGGATGACTATAAAAAGCAATGGGTCTTCCTTCTTGCATTAAAACAACACCAATTCCATTTCCCGAGGCATGACATTCCACAATAAAGGTTTTTGTGAAGTCTAGTGTAACTAAGACCAGTTCTAGGAACATCGCCTCTTTAAGATGTTCAAAGGCCTTAGTTGCTTCAGGAGTCCATGAAAATTCATCTTTCTTCAATAATGTTGTTAGAGGTGCTGCTATTCTTCCATAATTATTAACAAACTTGCAATAATACCCTGTTAACCCGAGAAATCCTCACAACTGCTTTATGGTTGTGGGGAATTTCCATTCCTTAATGGCTTTAATTTTGTTAGGGTCTACCTTAACACCCTCCCGAGATACAATATGACCCAAATATTCCACCTCTTGTACTCCAAAGAAACATTTGGAGGTTTTTGCATATAATTGTTTCTCCTCCAATAGTTTGAGCACCCTATCAACATGTTGAGCATGATCCTTCCAAGACCTGTTGTAGATTAGTATATCATCAAAAAACACTACCACAAATTTTCTAAGGAAGGGTTTAAAAATGGAATTCATCAACCCTTGAAATATAGAAGGTGCATTGGTAAGGCCAAAAGGCATGACCAAAAATTCATAATGACCCTCATGAGTTCGAAATGCTATTTTCGAAATATCTTCATTTTTCATTCTAATTTGATGATATCCTGAACGAAGATCCAACTTGGTAAAATAAATTTCTCCATGGAATTCATCCAATAATTCATTAATCACATGAATGGGAATTTTATCTTTAAAGTGAGCTTATTGGGCTCCCTATAATCCAGACACATGCGCCATGATCCATCCTTCTTGTGCACCAATACAAATAGAGCAGAGAAAGAACTTTTACTAGGTTGAATTATACCAGCCTCTAACATTTCTACAATCATACATTCAATTTCTCTCTTTTTCACATAAGGATATCTGTAAGACCTGATGTTTGGAGGAACACTTCGTGGAATCAAATGAATAGAATGATCTGATCATGAATAGGTGGGATTCCTTTGGGAGTTTCGAACACCTTGGAATGATTTTCCAAGACTTTTTAGAGATTTGGAGAAATATATTATTTTGATGTTGGAACTTCTAGTGAGCATAATTGTGAAATTACGCCTCATTTTTCTTTCTTCAGAATTTTTTAGGTCCCTGTAATACTAGTGTATCCCCTTATTGTTGTTATTGTAGCCCCCTTATTGTTATTTTTGTACCCCTGTAACCCCCATATTGTTATCATTGTGCCCTTACATTATTATTGTTAGGTCGGCTAGGATTATATTGTGGGCCCATGGACTCCTATATATAGAAAGGAGGTTTTTTCATTTGTATCATCCAAGAATTTTTCATTTATGTAATGTAAAGGAGATTTCCCCCTCGAAGTGGCTTATTTCTAAGGTGTTGATCTCTCTTTTCTTCTATTTCTGGAGCTGGTTTCATAACATGTCGTATCAGAGCTTTGGATTCTAGGGTTTTGCTGCTCCAAACAGGTCATTGTGCCATTTTAACTATAATTTTTTTTATATGAAGGTTCAGAAATAAATTTTTTTATAGAACGAAGCCGAAATCCTGAGAAACGTCATGTAAAAATTTTAGATCTTGATTCGTAACATTTTCGGAGATATGATTTGTGGAAGTTAGGGTTTTTCAGGCTCCTAAATTTAACCTAAATAGGCTATCCTATAATTTTTGCTACTAATTTTTTTATACGAAGATTCAGAAGCTGAAATTTTACAGAGTGAAGCCGAAATCTTGAGGAACGTTGTATAAAAATTTTAGAGCTTGTTTCACAATAGATTCGGAGATATGATCTGTGGAAGTTAGGGTTTTTTCAAGCTCTCGAATTTCATCTCAAAGAGGTGACCGTGGGAAAATCATCATAACTCTCTCTCTCTCTCTCTCTCTCTCTCTCTCTCTCTCTCTGAGCATCGGATTGAAATTCTGTAAAAAATGGCCGCAAGTAAACGAACTGTAGTTTCCTGTGTATCAATTTGAGAGTCGAAGGAGGAACCAATGACATGTGGCATACAGTAAAATTTTTCTCTACTGAACCAGTCCATAATTAGGTCATTGTGGGAGATTGGGCATAACTTTGCCTTGAAAAATTCAAATCAGGTCAGACCTGTGGCATTAGAAATATGATTCAGAGGGCTACTACACCATTGAATTTTAGATATTGATGATCCAAAATAACAAAGATAATTTAGTTTCAATATCGATCTCCTCAAAAGCAAGAAAAAGGTGTGTATTTCTTAAACAAGTTTGCATAATTTTTTTTTGAAAAATCAGTTTGAATTTATTCCAAGGGCATATTGAAGCACAGATATCGGTAATGAGTTATATAATGCCTCCCAAAAATAATTCCACACCCATTAAGCCCTGATAAAGCTATACTATGATGCATTAAGAGGAATAATTGCAGTATGAGATATCAAAATTACGGTACCAAGTGCAACAAATTTCAATCTTACAAAGAGAAATCAAAGATGACATAGATGGTTTAAAAGAAAAAATGGATGCTAAGTTGGATGGTTTGAAGGATCAAATGAAAGCTAATATGGATGATAAAATAGTGGAAGATCACATAGAGCATCGACAACAAGTTCTCCAACTCTCAAAGTATGACCTAACTTTGGTGCAGAATCGAATGAAAAAACAAGAAGATCAACATTGCAACGAAAGAAGTTCTGAAGAAATTAAAAAAAAAAAAAACTCGACAACTACCATATCAATCAATTTCATAGTATATCAGCAAGTGCAAGAACTTACCCGTTGAAGATTCCACATGGGAGGATGAGAATTTTATACAATAGCATCCATAAATAATCAAGCGTTGAGGGAAACACTTGTTTGAAGGAGAGGGGCATGTTAGGTCCCTGTAATACTAGTGTATCCCATTATTTTTGTTAGTGTAGCTCCCTTATTGTTATTGTTGTACTCCTGTAACCCCCATATTGTTATTATTGTGCCCTTACATTATTATTGTTAGGTCAGGTAGGAGTATATTGTGGCCCCATGGACTCCTATATATAGAAAGGAGCTTTTTTCATTTGTATCATCCAAGAATTGTTCATTTATGTAATGTAAAGGAGGTTGCACCCTCGAAGTGGCTTATTTATAAGGAGTTGATCTCTCTTTTCTTCTATTTTTGGAGTTGGTTTCATAACAGAAGATTTTTCATGGCATTAGAGATTATTATCTTTCCCAGATTCTCTATGATACCCCATAATTCAACTTCCTTTCCTTCCAAAAAAAATTCAAGAAAAGTTATTGAAAATTAAAATATACCATCCCTAAAGATTGCAACCATTGTACTCCTAGTACAACATCAACACCTCCCATTGGTATGGAAAGCATTGGACTATTCAATACATATTCCCCCATGGTTAGCTTTATATTATGGCATTTTCCAGAGCTATTTATGGTCCCTCCATTTGCAACCATCACTTGGCACTCTAGTGCTGGGTGTAGGAAGCAATTCAATTCCTTAGCTACCTTATAATGAATAAAATTATCGGTACTACCTGAATCGATCAAAACTATTACATTTTTATTCTTGATATGTCCTTCTATCTTGAGAGTTTGAGGAGTGGTAATTCCTGCCAATGCATTACAGGATATGTTGGGACTCATTTCTTCTTTCTCTAGGGTTGGTTCTTGGGGTATATCCTCTTATTTTAAATTTTCTTGTTCATTTTCTTCCTCCTCTTCACAATCTATGTAAAATAATTTATTCTCAACATGCTTCTGACCTTTAGTGTATTTTCTATCACAACTGTAGCAAAGCCCTTTTGCTCTTTTTCCTTCCAATTGTTGTGGTGTTTTTTAGGGTCCTATAATAATAGGATTCATAATTTTGAATTGACTTGGACTAGTCTTGTAATATGTACATACTTTTCTTTCTGCGAAAGAGTTTTCCCATATTAGAAAAATAAAAAATGTAAAGAGGGTAAAAGTCCTAAAATAAAAAACAAAGGACTTGAAAGAAAAAAGATTAAAAAAAAAAAGAATAAAAAATGAACACCAAATAAAAAAGAGAAAAAATTGATCATGAAAGTGATGCAAATTCAAATGCCACTACTTTTTACTTCACTTTGCAAAATAATATTGTCTGTAACTTGTTAAAAATGCCACAATACATGAAAGTCAAACTGCTTAACCTTGACCTTTCATACTTTAAATTTCATGTTGATAGATAGAGAATAAAGATCTAGCCAAACAGTTTAAACTTGGCAGATCAGTAGTTAGGTAGATAATAATAAAGAGCTCAATAGTTTAATCTGAGCCCCTGGAAGAAATAAGGATATAATTAGTTAGTTTGTTGTCTAAAAGAAAAATTGATAAGGGTTTGCAAGCTCAAATGCACCCATGTAAATGAAAAAAAAATGTTAGGGTAGTTGATGGGTAGGCAGAGGCAGTTTTCACAAGACATGGATAGCAAAAAAGTGGTCATTTCATTTACTAACTTCCTTTCAAAATCATTCCCCTTGTAAAAATACCCCATCCCCTTCATTTTTATTCTTTCTCCTTTTTTCACCATTTTTCCCTTGCAAAGAATCCCTTTTCCTAAGTTAAAATGCATATCTTCCTTTGGAAAAGTAAAACCCCTTTATTAAATTCCATTTTTATTCAAAAATACATTAAAAACCCAAAAATACCTTTATCCTAAGTATTTCTTTAAAAAGGTGATAGTTCGAGTCCCACAGTGAAAAAATGCCTTCCCGATATCAGTTTTATAGTTAAAACTTAGTGTGTTTAATCTCCCGCATTATATATATTACTAACATTTAAATTTATTATATTTAACTCCCGCATTAAACCTTTATTCTCGTATTAAAATATTTCCGGTATATATCATTCCCCGCACATTATTTTTATATAACCTATGGTTTTCCTTTCCCACATGTAATATATTTCGGGCCCGCTTATTATTACCCCCGCCTATTATAAAGCCCCACTTACCCAAACCCCATTAGTTAATATATTAAACTCTGCTTATTACAAAGTCTTGACCCCATGCAATTAAAACCATAGTTTATATGCATATTAACCTATCGCATCATAATATCCCTGGACCCACGCTATCAATCCTGACACATCCGTTGCATCCTCCTAACTGTCGAATCTTAACAGATCAAATCCAACGGCCATCATTTCCTATCGTACATCTGATAGACCTACCTTTAACTACACCGCAACCTTGCGATATCCATGGTTTTTGGAGCTCTGATCCTATCTGCGTGTGGGCTTTTCATTCAATTGCATCACCAAAAATTATACTGCCCAACCACTTTGGCTCATGCAAAAACCACGAAGCGGTTTTCTCCTGCCCGTTGTGCAAACCACCCTGTCAATTCAAATTTACCGTGCATTCAATGTAAACACTATTTGATAAAAAATTCATATATGTCGCCTTTTGTTAGCCCTTTTACCACTTTCTGTTACACCTTCATGCAGAAAGAGCATTGCCGACCAATTTTCAAGCAAAGATCACGCTGTCGACCTCATTTTAAGCCCAATTCAACTAGAATTCAACCATTTGCTGCCAAAAGACACTGCAAAAGTCATCCAAAGCACTATTAAATACCTTCGAAGCCTCAGAAAAGCTTTCTGCAACCCCAGAACCCTTCTGCAAATCAAATCTCCATCTTTCTCCAGTATTCCTCAAAGTACTAAGACTTGTGCTTACAGAAAAAGAGTAATAAGTAATTGAATTAGCATAAGAGCCTTAGCACACCAAAAGGAACCTCTGTTGTTTCCCAAATCCATTTTTCTACAAACCCTATGCATATTTTCACAGATCTTGAGGCTTGATATTGTTTTAATCACAAAGATTGAATAATTGAAGAACTTTAAACCTCTGCAGACCTGAAAAATCCTTGTAGCTTCCCAAATCCTATTTTCTGCAGACCCTAGGCATCTATTTACAAAAATCTGAAGTACTAAGATTGTTTTTAAAACACAGAGAGTATAGTTTGATCAATTGAACAAGTTTATACCTTTGCAGACCATAGAAAATACCCCTGCTTCATCCTCAATCAATTTGCAAACTGTAAATCATCTGTCTAAGGTGCTCCTATAGGCCTAAATCAGTTTTTTCTAAGTAAAATATTAATCAATTGAAGAAATTTAACAAAAGAATGGCTTCCAAAAGCATTTTATCTGTCAATCCTCTGCAACCTCATGTTGTAGATGTAGAACACACTCCCTTAGCTGAAAAATATTTCAAGCTTAATGACACGGTCACTGAATTTAACCTTCTTGAGCTCCATTGTTGGAGCCATGAAAAATCCATAGACCAAGTAGATGAGGTTTTCATTTGGGAATCTAATTTTCCAAAGTATGTATTCCCACAAAATTTCTAGTGCGCATAAGTGATAAGGCTTTGTCAATCTTGCTATTTCCCTGACCAGAGAGCCATAATAAAGCCTGAATTTTTTTTTATGTTTACCATTACAGCTAAGTCAATTAATCAAATGCTCTAGATCGAATCCAGGCCAGATGAAACTCCTTTTTCCATTGAAGCTCTTACACAGTTGTATCTGAATCTGGACTTTCCCAAGAGGTTCCAGATATTCCAAACTTTCATGCCTTCATCTATATAAATTCCCAAGATAAATCCTCCATACCCATCTGCAAAATTTTCTGAAAGAACCAGACATATCATTAGCATGTTGTCTTTTATTCTTGGTTATTTCATAGATGAGCATGTTGATGTTGTAGTACTATGTTTTTTGTCTACTTTCACACCTGGTCAGCCTCCTGCTACCATTTTCAATTTTTCCTAATACCTAGCTGATAATATTCATGAATAGTCAGTCAAAATGCCTGAAGAAGGTGTTTTCAAGTATTCCTCAGTCCTATTCCACATCTTTTTTGTATTTTTAATCAGATAAATCTGCCATCAACCTTCATAAGCTTGACCTTGAAGGAAGCCCACAGTCAGTCATATTTTGGACTCCCTTAATAAGAAAAGACTCCACATAGTCCACCTATACAGAGTTTATTGATTCCTTCATTCTTCCTATGGTCAATATGCTGAACAGCAGCATGCATACCAGAATCAGTGAGGAGATTAAAAATGTCTTGTAGTTGTTAGATCATAATATAACAAGAGATTGGTACTTGTACCAAAACCATACTGAGATAAGAGTATATGGATCAAATCTTATTCCATATAAACTACCAAAATACCCCCCAATGAGGTTATTTTCCCTTGAGAATATAAGACAGATTCTTAATTCTGATTCAATCAATTTCTTAGCAGCTAAGAAAAAGATAGTTCAAAATAAACAAATCAGGTTGGTCCTTTCATTTGTAACAGCAGAGATGCAGGTCCAGAGGCTGAAAGGTACTTGCAGGAGTTTAAATTCAGAAAATTTTTTCTATGGTATTATGATCCTCTAGGAGTAATAAGTAAACTGAGAGTTAAATTCAAACTAACTCCTTATGTACATGAGAAGAAACCAGACATTGAGAAATACTCCAACTAGTCTGAATGGTTGGAGAACACCTTGATAGAGGCAGAGAAGCAAGGTGATACTAGTCAAACTTTACAAACTCCATCCCAAGAAGATAAAAGCTCAAAGAGAATCAGAGAGGAAGGATCATATACTGCAGAGACTAAAAAAGAAAACAAATTTAAATTAATGTACAGGAAGAAGCCTAAATTAAATCCTGTCAATGAAGGAGTAGAAACAATAGAAGTGATTGATACAGAAACAGCAGCAAAGGACAATGCACCTCCTACAGTGATTAAATAAACACATCAACCTTCAACTTCAAACACTCAGCTTTTTCTGAAGCAGCACAGTGTTGAAATGTCATCTTCTAACAAACCAAAAGAGAAGGAGATGGACATTATGCAAAAATACAAAGAGATAAAGATGAGAAATGAAGCTTTTAAGAATGATACATACAACCAGTATTGGAAACAGTCACCCAATAACCAAAGCAGATTTCTTTCTGCTTTTGACTATAAGACTAGAAAAATGCAAATGACCTTCCTAAAGCCTAAAGTAAAGCATCCTAAAACACCATCAGATTAAAAAAATTACTCATATGAAGTTCAAGCAGATCATTAGGGGAATTTTGGGATCTAAAATGGGCCTCCTAAGGAAAATGAACAATCAAAATTCACTTTATGAGAACCAATCAAATTTTAGAGGATGACATCATCCCTAATGGTTGAGGTGGCATTGCTTGAGTTAAAGGTACTTACTTGTCACATTCTCAATGGTGGATAAAAACTCATGGTTAACCATGGTAGTGCTCTAAGTACTTTTAAAGTCAAAGTAAAGTACTCATAATAAATGTCATTTCACACTTTTTGAATAAAAATATATTATTTTCAATTCATATTTCTTGAAAGAAACAATGCATATCCCTATACATTTATTATATTATATTATATTACATTATTTAATTTTTATATAGTATATTAATTACATGTTATTATACAATTTAAATAATATAAATTTTAATTAATAACATATAATATAATTAAGAATTTATAAATTTTTATTTTTATTTTTATTTTAAGTTATTTAAGTACAAAGGACAAATGCATTAGTTCTTCAATGATAATGATTTTTTCTTGAAAAGCTCATTCTTATTTATAATCACATCAATACAATTTTTTCACTAATTTTATTTTGGTACAACTTTTGAATTGAATTCAACTATGGTTATATGGATTGTGGTGAAAAAGGTGAATTGAAAATTCACAAATATTATTTTATTGGTTTAGCTATTATTTTATTATTTCCTTAGGAGGCCCATTTTAGACCTCAAAATTCCCCTAATGGATCTTCATCCTATTGATCAAATAGGATTTCACAAACAAGCTGGTGAAATGCTTTATTCAACAATGACTAATAAGGCCATGAGTGAGTGTACAGAAGCTCTAAAAAACTCTTGCAAACATCAAAGATCAGCTCAAAGTGGAAAAATCATCCTCTCAAGCTAAGGATAATAGAATCAAATCACTGGAATATTTGGTTATTGAAGTAGGATATGATCCTAGTAATGTCAAAGTTGCAGATGAATTGATAAAGAAGAAAAATGCAAATATCGTTGCATTAAAGAAGCAACTTAAGCTGCCTCCTACTGAACATTCTCAAGCAAAGGAAGTGTTACAAGATGAAAATCAGAAAGATGAGATGATGAATCTCATACTTCATTTGACTGCCCAAATCAAGGAAATGGAGAATGAAATGGACAAGTTGGTCTAGGAGAAAAAGGATAGAGCAGAAGAAGTTCTTGTCACTGTAATTCCTGTAGTCACAACAGTTGTACCTTCTACACTAGAAGAATCATTAGCTCCTACAGTCCCAATGGCAACAACATTACCTGTTACCTCATCAAAAACTTCAACAACAGTCTTCAACAACAACAACACAACCTACAAATGAAGCAAGTAAACTAGTAAAAGTTGTGCAGGACATGTCTATTCAAACAAATTAAATTAACAGAGTTAAAGAATAGCTTAAAATTCTGGAATATGAAAATAAATTGGCTAATATAATGCACAAGAATTAAGAACAAAAATCCAACAGGTTGAATGAGCAATTGAAGAAGTTATAGAAAGATCTAACACTAAAAGAACCCATGGCACAAGCCAAGCAGTAGCTATGGGCCAATATCATTGAATTTTTCAATGATATTTGGCCATCAATTCAGGTCATATATGAACAGAAAGAATTAGTCAAAGCAGCAAGAGAAGCTATCCAAGAGATAAAATAAGAACTTGGAAAGAAGCCTGAAGAGGCAAATGAGATCATAAAATTTCTTAATTCTAAGAATAGGCAAGAACTTGAAGAGATTGGAATAAGTGATAGAATAGAAACCATCCTAGAAGTTAGGAAGGTTATTTATAAAAAGAATCTGATGATATAGCTGGAAGAAAAATGCCAAAACATGGAAGTTGCCATCACAAGATTCATGATGAAGTTTGACACTCTCAGACAAAAAGGCCTTCCAAATCCATTAGTTCTCATGATAAACTAAAGAAGCAGGATGATTATGATAAGAAGATGAGAGAAGTGGCTAAGGAACAAGCCAATAATTCAGCCATGCAGGGAATTCCAACAGGGAAGGTACTTTACAAGAATTTTGAAAATTTGTTTTACCTGCAACATGAGGTGAAACACTTATAATTTGTCAACAAGCCTACATTCTCAAAATACACAGAGGCTAATGAAATATTCAGGAGGATGGTGAAAATTAAGCTACCAGAGGAAGAACTTTGGGAGAAATTGACTGAATTACTATGAAGATCAAAGCAGTCAAATGAGGAAAATAACAGTCAGGAAAAGATAAAACAGAGCATGCATTTTTACGATTACAATTTACAGTAAAGAACGACAGTAACAGTGAAAACATGACAGTGAAAGAGTATTAGTTATAGTCAAAGAGTATTAGTGAAAGTCAGAGTGAAAGTTGCCAGCGTAGAGGACACTTCACTACCTAACTGTGGCCTTCGTTGAGCAACAAATAGAGACAAATCAACATCAAAATATCAATAATCAAACAGCAAATCAATAAAAGAAGGGACAACTTGCATTAGTTAGATAGTTGTCTCTATCTTCTTGCATGAACATATTTCTTTTTCCTTGAATAATTCCTAAGTTGTTTTAGGATATTTTGTAAGTGTTTATGTATAAATACTTCACATTTTTGAAGTATTGAGTGTGGATGAATTGCTGAACATTTCTATGTTTGTACTATTCTGGAACCTGAGGGTGATGTACCAATTTCAAGTCAACAAACTGGATTAAAGAAATAAAGAGATTATATTACAGGATTCATGTATTGGGCCATTAGAGTGAAGTAATTTCTACTTGTTCAATTGTTTCTTTCTGAAGTTTTCACATGTTCATAGGTTTGCTTAAATCTAAATGATATAACTGGAACATTATTATAGAATATGTTTAATTACACTCTGTCTTGAACTGTTTATCATTTATATTTTTTTCTTTTGATATCCAGATTAGGGAATTCTTAATTTCTCCCTTATTTCGATTTACCTCTGTCTTTTCACTCATTATCTGGATTTGAGAACCCTTAATTTCTCTCTTACCCTGATTGAAACCATTTTCGCCATCAGCCTAAGGATCTGAAGTGACTGAACTATCTTTCCTTATGAATACTTCCCTTTAGAACCTTGATCCTGCTTTTTCTGCTTGACACTTTGACTCCATTAGCCCAATGGAATACAGACCTACATATATCCATCTGAGTTAGTGATTTCACCACCAAACCAAATCCAAAATCAAATCCCAAGTAATCCTACATAACTAGCCTAAAATCAACAAAGATAAATGTTGAACACCTAATCCTCCATGGATAGGTGTGGAAGGCGAAGAGTCACAAAGGAGTCCAAGTGACCTTGGAAGATGAATCCAAGAGTCACACCATTGTATTATAAATGTACATCTATGTGTAATAAAGATGCAATGAATGCCTATCTTTCTATGTGTGTGTTTATCTTTCTTCATACACCATGTGTGTGTTTAACATGATATCAAGAGCTGATACTTTCATAACCAACTCAACCTTGAGTGAGCCATTTGTTTTTGTGGCCTGTGTATATCTGCAAAAATTCTTGTCATTTTTGCAGCATTCAGAAATTTTTTGCAGCAATGATTTTTGCAGCATTCAAAAATCTTTTGCAGCATTCAGAAATTAGTTTTGTGAAGAGCAGCGTTGTGCATCTTAAACTCTGAAGGTTTTTCACTGCTCCTTCCATTCTGCAATTATGGAAAAATAAATAAATAAATAAATAAAAATTAAAATAAATAAATAAATTAAAAATAAATAAAATAAATAAATAAATAAATAATTCTGAATTTTTCCTGCAATTTCTGCCTAATTTTAATTTTTGCACATTGGAGAGCTGCTAGAAAATATTGTTTAAAGCAGGCTTCTAAAAAAAAATTCTGGGTTTTTTATTGAAAATTTTCTGCACATTCTACCTAAGCTGTACATTTGTGAAATTCTGCAATTCTCTGTTGCAGGAAAAAATATTTTTTGCTACTTCTAAGTCTACTGTTTCTGCAATTACCCTCATTTCCTGCAAATTTTTCTCACCCTTTGCACTTCTCCAACTCTCTTGTTGTACATTTTTCTGTTTAAAAAAAATAAAAAAAATCTGAGCATGCTCGGCCCTCACGGCCTCACCTCACAGCCCCCCTCACATCCCCACACCCCACTCCCTCACGGCCTCACGGCCCTCCTCAGCCCTCCTCACTCCCTTCACAGTTCTCTGCCCTCCCACCTCACATTCCTCCTCACGCTGCATACCCAAATCTCACCCCTCACCCGCTCGGCGCCCCCACCCCCCCTGCACTCACCCCTACCCATTACCCCCGTCCCCACCCTCACCTCTCGTCCCTCGCCTTCCCAACCCGTCTCCCCTCTTGACCCATCTCACAAGCCCTCTCCTCTCACCCCCGCCTTTCCCCTCACCCCTTCCCTGCCCCGCCCCCTCGCTCTCCCCCCTTCGGCCCTTACGTCCCTCCTCCCCTCAACCCTTATGGCCACCCCCTCCCACCTGCAACCCACTCCCCCTCCCCTCCGCCTCTCGACATCCCCTCCCTCGGCCATCTCACCCGTCCCCTCTCCCCTTGACCCTCGACTCTCCCCTCGAGCTCTCCCCAACCCGCCCTTCCCCTCACTTCAATACACTCCCTCCCTACCTGCATTCCCCTCCCCCTCACGCACAGCAAATCAATTGCTCAAACACTGCTGTGTATTTTAATTTTTACGCTTTATTTAAATAAAAAAAAATTAACACGGACCCCCCAAGTTAACACCTTCCTCATATAATACCTCCCCTAGTTAAAACCTCTCTTAGGTAATACCTTCCCCAGTTTCACGCTCCCCCAGTTAAAACCTCTCCCAGATAAACCTTTGTTTTTCCCTAATTTTTTTTTTCCAAAAAATAAAAAAATTTGAGGCATATATAGAAGGGTTACCTTCTGAAAGAGATTGACAATGTGAATACAAGTTGTAAATTGGTCATCATTCTCAAAACAGCAGTGGCATTCACTCATAGTTTGGCCACACAAAGTTTCTGATTTTTGGAGTTTCTCTTAGTCTTTATTGTGAAGCAATACAACAAGGTCAAACATCAAAGTTTTTGAATCTCCTTCTTTTGTTGAGTTGAGTTGTTGTTGGTGTAAAACAACTCTTTGAAGAAGAGAAAAAATCATCTGCATTAAAGAGTTATTACACAGTAGTTTTTGTTGCAAAATTACAAAATATTTTGCAGTGACATTGTATTGTACTCACATTGTGAGTGGATATTGCTTCTTCATTCATAGTTACAATCAGTGTTTTAAGTGTAACTTTGAGTTGTTGAGAAATTGTTGATGTGATTCATTATTGCTTGCTAGTTAGACAACCAAGGCTATACCTTGAGGTCCTCCATAATTTGAGAAGCAGAGTTTGTTCTTTAAAGACATTTGTATTTTTGAAAGTAAGTTGAATCACATTGTAAACGGGTGCATTATCGGTTGAAGCCGACACCCTTTATTTTTTGAGCCTAAGTTGTTGAGAAAAATGGCTAAAATCAATGAGGCATTAGAGTTGTTGAATAACCTCATTCATTCGAGTGTTCATGATATGGTAAAAATGAGCAAGGATGCTCTTTTTAATATTCAAACTTGTTTGCAAGATGCACAAGACAAGATTGAGTTTTTGCAATTGGAGTCTCAGCTTCAGCAAGATGAACTTCAGAAAAAGGGTCACAATTCTGAACCTATTTCTGTTCAGAAGATTGAGAAGGAATCCCATCAACAGCAAGAATATAAAGTTGTAGTTGATTCACATTCAGTTCCTTGTACAAGAGCAGATTTACATGCAGATGCAGCAGCTCAGCCTGCACTTCCCAAGCCCATCATCAGCCCTTGGGAAGAGCTTGTCCACAACAAGCACAGAACTGGTCTTTGATATGATAAGGAGTTGTCCTTTCATATTCTGGACTACTCCAAGCCCATAAAATTTCAGAGTGTTGGATTTCTTTATGACAGTTCACCTGCAGTCGTTCCAGATCCTGCTCCACTTCCACAACAACAACAGATTGTAAAATGCCAACACTGTGATCAAGTTGGCCATATGAAAGATCATTGTTTTGATCTTCATCCATGCAAGCACTGTGGTCGGCACACCCATTCTTCACACAGATGCTTTAGAAACAAGCCTCTTGCAAGAACAAATATTCATCTTGGATGGATCGCTTCTTGGCAATGGGCATCAACAGCCAAGAAGATGTTTAAGTCACATGTCAGAACTTTTTCTCGAATATTGAGCAAAATTGCAGTTGATTTTTTTCCATCATCTCACCTTGTACCTGACAGGGGGGAAAATGGTGGTCATCTACAAGCTTCGTCACCAAATCAAGCGAGTCTGAGCCACAATCTCTCATTCCATATTCAGAGTTGTAGCCAGAGACATAGCAGTTCAAGTGAGCCTAAGCCACAATTCGTCATTCAAAATTCAGAGTTGTAGCGAGAGACACGGATGCCCATGAGCATGCCTTTGGTTGATGGACAGCCTTAAACCATCCTTGTGAGGTTGATATTCTTCCTCTTTCTGAGCACTTCCTCTAGCAGAATATTTTAGCTTCTTTCCAGTTTTGGTTGAGTTCCAGGAATTGCATCAAGCATTCCAGTGTTGGTGGTCATCCTTAAACCATCACAGGTTGTAGACTTCCCTTCTTTTAGGTTGAAGGTCTCCCTTTAAATATGAGGGACAATTCCTCTAGCAGAAGCCCTTAACTTCTTGCCAGTTTTGGAAGAGTTTCGGGAACTGCAATAAGCGTTGTGTTCCAGTGTTGGTGGTCATCCTTAAACCACCTCTTTACCAACATTACAGAGAGCTGATTCAGCTTAAGTGCTGCCATGCATACTTTGCAGATTTGTATTACAACTCTCTTCTTAGACTCACACATACACCTTTGGATTAAGGGGGGGAATGTTGAACACCTAATCCTCCATGGGTAGGTGTGGAAGGCAAAGAGTCACAAAGGAGTCCAAGTGACCTTGGAAGATGAATCCAAGAGTCACACCATTGTATTATAAATGTACATCTATGTGTAATAAAGATGCAATGAATGCTTATCTTTCTATGTGTGTGTTTATCTTTCTTCATACACCATGTGTGTGTTTAACAATAAATCATATAGAGAGAGCCCTCTCTGAGCATTAGGAAGGCTAGATCATAAGGCTTAAAAGTAGGTTTTTGGCTACCTCTAATATTCTTTAAACCAAAAAATAATAACAACCCTTGAGAATTATTGGAGTGATAACATATTTGTGACTCCACTAGGGAACTAACCAATCCTTAGTGTTTAAAATTAATCTTACAGGAAATATTTTCACTCATCTTTTCATCTTAAGATTGTTTTAAAGGGTTGTTAGTAAACTTTTCAATAAAAACTGAAATTCTGGCTTCCAGAAGAATTTACTATACCAGGTCTAATCTAGATCTAGAACCCGTTGTCATAGTAGATAATCTTGACATAATTTTAAAGAAAAACAAAAATGTAGAAATTTTAGGTAATAAAAATTCATTGATCAAAGAAAATTCTCTTCCCAATAAATTATCAAGTTTACAAGACATTGAATTTGATTTAGCTTTTGAGAAATATTTGTTTAAAACAAAATCAGAAAGTGACATACATAATAGTGTAATAGATCCTGATTTCATTTCATTCATTGAAAGTAGGAAGGAAACTGTTTCACTAGATTCAGATGAAAAAACCCTAGAAGTTTATGATAAACTTGATGTTATAACTGCAACTTTGATTAAGGAAATTGATGAAGCTTATTTTCAACATTTAGTTGAATTGACTGCTTTATTTTCCTATACCCCTAAGCCTTCTACCAGTCATTTAGAATCTGTAGGTTCATCCTTGTTTACTACCACCTCATCTATTATTTCCACCACACTCCATTCCACAGAATCCTTCATTCCTAAGCTTCCACTACAACCTAGAGTTTTATTTCCATCCCCAAATATTGCAAGTTCATCCTCTAGCACTACTGCTGCATTTTCAAGAACTTCAACCACATTTCCCAATGCTTCTTCTAGCATCCCAACTACATCTGCAAGTACTTCAAGCTCATTACCAAGTACTTCAAACTTACCTCCTAGCCAAGCCAGTATCCAAGCCATGGCTACCAGATATGCCCCATTGGTCCTACAAGCCCCTCTACATGCCATGCCCCAAGATTACCAAAGAAAAATCTTTCAATTTGATGGTAGTAGCCATTACACTACCCAAAAAAATATTAACAAAATGACAGACTACTTTGAACTGCATGAAATAGATGAAGCCGATGTGAAAATGAGACTTTTTTCTCAAACTTTAGTTGGTGATGTAAAGAAGTGGTTTAAAGGTTTGATTGCTAGTAGTATTGTTGATTTAGCTGCTTTCCATAGGATATTTCTTAATAGATGGGAGAAAAATAAGAATCCATTACAAATTTTGTCTGAATTTGAAAACATAAAAAGAGCACCTAATGAAACAGTTTAGGACTATTGTACAAGATATAACAGTATTTACAACGCAATCCCTGCTAATCTTAAACCTCCTCCAGACTTTGCCCTGATCAAATTCCCTAATGGATTTGATACAGATATGGCTTACCAACCGAGAGAGAGAGAGAGAGAAACCTAGAAACCTTAGAGCAGATGCAAAGTAATGATGTAAGTGTGGAGGCAAACTTGTTAGCCAAGAAAGCTAGATTGAGAAATGAAAGAAGAGTGACAATAAAAGAGGAAATATCAACCTCAAATCTAAAAATAGATAACTTAGCAAAAAAATTTAGAAATAATGATGGATAGGTTAGATAATAAGGAAAGGAAACCACAATGGGATAATCAACAACAAGGCCCTCAAATAAGAAATCCCAATTTCGGGAAAAATACCAACACTGGTAAATCTAGAGAATCAACACCTTATCAAACAATAAGACCACCTTTCCAAGAGAACTATGCTGAAATTTCTCACCAAAATGAAGATGATGAAGACACTCAGATTAATCTAATGGGTATTAATGATGATAACACCATTTTTCTTACACAGAAAGAACAAGAATTATATGAATTACAACAGTTACAATTAGAATCTGGTGAGTCTTTTGATTAAAAGAAAGGTTATGAGTTTGCAATTAATGAAGTTCATAAGGAATATAACCTTAGGAGCAAGAAAAATTTAGAAGCCCCTACTAAGAAATCTACCCACATTCAAACAAAGGAAACATTAGAAGCTCCTACAAACAAAGTATTGCAAATTCTTCCTAGGGAAACCCAGCAAAACTCTAGTTCAACTCAGAAGAATTCAAGTCCTAATTAAAAAATTTCAAGTCCTAAAATTACACCCAGTCCTCAAATTTTTGACATTACATATATTGATGTTCAAATATCGGCTGATCCTCAAAAATTTGTTGTTGCTAAAACAACAACTTCTGCTAAAACAAAAATTTTAGATCCAAAAACATCTGCTTCTAATCTGATCCTAAAACAGCTGCTGCCAAAACAGTTGTCGAGACTTCCAAAACTGCCAAAGTTACCACTGCAACTCAAACTGACCCTTGAAAAGAAGATAAAAACATTAAAACAGTGGAAACACAAATAGAAAATGAAAAACCAACTGTAGAAAAAGAAGAGAAACATACCCAAGCTGCAATTACAAAAGAAGAAATAATTCAGTTAGGAAAAACACAAGAACCATTCAACATCCAAACTGAAATTGCCAAACTGAAGATACCAATTCATTTAACAAAGTTGGTAAAGCATGATTTATACAGGTCATAGATCACTGACACATTAAACATAAATGAAGGAGAAGACTCTGTCAACTTGAGTGATCACCAACCAAAATTAATATTTTGTCCTGATGTAAATGGAAAACACCAAGGAGGAGTTCCTTCTTTTTACATTATTTTGACTGTTCATGATCAAATATTACATAATGCTATGCTAGACTCAGGAGCTTCACATAATTTAATGCCAAAAGAAATAATGGAAACCTTGAATTTAGACATCACTAGGCCTTATAAAGATCTTTTCTCATTTGATTCCAGTAAGTGAAATATATAGGCTTAATCAAATATTTATGTGTCACTTTAGTTCAATACCCTGGAAAAAGCATAGTCATGGATATTGTAGTAGCTGATATCCCTCCTAAGTATGGAATGTTGTTATCTCGCTCATGGGGAGCAAAACTGTAGGGATCTCTACAACTAGACATGTCTTATGCCACTATTTCAGTATTTTGCCAACCCAAGAAACTTTACAGAGAGACATTAATGAAGTACATGGTTAGTAGTATAGAAAGATCTCGAAATTATCCTATTTATTATACACCTTCTGATATGGACTCTTTCATTTTATGTAATTCTAAAACTGGTATAGAGAACAACACAAAATTAAAACAGAAAGAAAAATACCCAGACAGTGAGAACATATTTCATGAATCAATGTGGCACCTTGATTTTGATGGATCAGTGAAAAAATTAGGAGCAAGAGCAGGAGTTTGGATTCATAACATGGAAAACAATCATGAAGAAGGTCATGCCTTTAGATTGAATTTCAAATGTACAAACAACATGGCTAAATATGAAGCTCTGATTTTAGGATTGCAGATTGTTAGAAATTTAGGAGGCAAAAGAGTTTCTATCATGGGAGATTCTGATTTCATTGTAAAACATATTAGAGGAGAATATTCTATGTATAATCCTAGATTAACCCAATATAGAGAAACAATATTAGATCTGATAAAAGAATTGCTTGAGTGTGACTTTGTTGTAATTCCTATAAAACAAAACATACAAGCATACAGTTTAGCAACTTTTGCTAGTACCTGTAATCTGCCTTTTCAACCAAATCATCAATATACAGCAGAAGCTAAACACAGGCCTACAATACCAGATAATCTAAAATATTGGCAGATATTTTCATAGGATGAACAAATCTATCATTTCATGAATACTGAGGGATAATTCCATAGTTGTAACATAGAAACATATTGTATAGTAGATGATAAAATAAACAATGAGATAGATGTATATAACTTAGATTTCACTAAAACTACTAAATTCACTCAAGTAGAAATATATAATTTAGAAAAGGTAGAAATTGAAGAATTAGCAGATGATGATTCTGACATTTTAAACCTTAAGAACAACTTTTTACCTAAGGGATTAGCCCCATTAGAAGATATTTTTGATTCAAATGACTTTGCAAGAAAACCAAAAATGGAACAATTAAGATTAGATATAGAAGAATGCAATATAGGAACAGAAAAAAGGCCTAAACTCATCAAACTTTCAAAAGCCTTATCTGAAGAAGAAAAATTGAAATAGTACATAGCTTTGTTTAAAGAAATTCAAGATGTATTTGCATGGAGTTATGAAGACTTAAAATCTTATGACACTAGCATAATACAACACAAAATACATATAAAAGAAGATCAAAAACCTTTCAAACAGAAGCTTAGAAGAATCAATCCATTTTTAATGCCTTTAATTGAAAAGGAGGTCAAGAGAATGTATGAAGCTCAGATAATTGCACCTATCAGATATTCTGATTGGGTTTCAAACTTAGTTCCCACTAGGAAAAAGACAGGGGAAATTAGACTTTGTGTTGATTTCCAGAATTTAAATAAAGTCTCCCTAAAAGATAACTACCCTCTCCCCAAGATGGATCATATTTTACAGAGGGTGGTTGGTTCATCCAGAATTTCATTACTTGATGGATTCTTTGGGTACAAACAGATTTTAGTTCAGCCAGAAGACCAACCAAAGACTGCATTTACTACTCCTTGGGGTACCTTCATGTATGTGAAAATTCCTTTTGGATTAATGAATGCAGGAGCCACTTTTCAAAGAGCTATGGATATAGTTTTTGCTAAAGAAATTCATGATTTTCTTGTAATCTATCTAGATGATATAACTATATTTTCAAAAACTGATAATGAACATCTAGATCACCTAAGACAAGTGTTTATAAAATGCAGGAAATTTGGCGTTTCTTTAAATCCCAAAAAGGCTTTCTTTGGACTTGAAGAAGGCAAACTATTAGGGCCATTTTGAACATAAGCTATAGGCCATTTTGAACATAAGCCATCCTAGGAATATTAAAGAATTGCAATTTTTCTTAGGTAAAATCAATTTTCTCAGAAGATTCATTTCAAACTTAGCAAAAATAATTAGATAACTCAATAACATGTTGAAAAAAGACTCAGTACTTAAATGGACTGTAGAGGCCAAACCATCATTTGAATCAATCAAACAAGCCTTGACAATAACATCAGTCCTAATAAGTCATGATTTCAAAAAAAAAATCATTTATTTTTTCTTTAGCTTCAGAACATACTATTGCTGCAATTTTACTGCAGAAGAATGATCAGTGCTATGAACAACCCATTTATTTTTTAGAAAATCACATAGAGATGCCACTTTAAAGTATAACATAATGGAAAAGTACGCACTAGCATTAGTAAAATCTATCAAAGACTTTAAACTGTACATCCTGTATTCACACATCATTGCTTATGTTCCAAATTCAGTAGTGAAGGACATTCTAACTTAGAATGGGCATGATGGTAAAACAAGCAAATGGATTGCCACCATTTTGGAATATGACATGGAGATTAAGCCCACCAAACTCATTAAAGGTCTAGGTTTAGCCATGTAAGGGTCCCGTGATTTAGCATATTGGTAGACCAAATGTACAGGGTAACATAAGACCAATATTTGGAGTCCTAGGACCTAGCCTTCCTGGACTCAGAGAGGGTTCTCTCTATTGTATGCAAAGGATGTGAACTTTTTGATTTTAGGGTTTGATTTTAGGCTAGTTGTTAAGTGTAGGGATTGTTGTTTGTTTGGTTGGGTAAGATGGTCAAGTAGAATAGGTGGAGTGAGAGGTCTACAAATCATTGGGCTATGGAGTCTATGAAAGTCATGGATATCTCAATAATGAAACAAGATGCACAACAGGGAAAATCTAGCATGGTCAAATGGATCTATAAGGCATGTGTGAAGTGAAATGAACAATAAGTTGGTGAACAAAGTAGGTGTGTAAGGGCAGTGAAGAATCCTTAAACAAATTCTTTTTAAACAAGATGTCTCAAATACTGATCAACATAAGAACATAATCATAATGCAAGGAAAACCAATAGCTCTTAGATTATACTTTAAGAAAATAAGCACTCAAGACAAACATTCCAATGAAATATATAAGGTGAGAAACTCATTTAACTTCTAGTGATTTCACCTTCAAGGGTTAGAAAACATTCAAGAGAAAAAATAACTTTAATCAATGAAGAGGGAACGCCTAAACATCAATGATCAAGCTACAAAGAACTTTAAGGCAACTTTTTAAGCATGGACAAAGGGCATGATCAAAACATGGCCTCTTTGGCTAAAACCTAACAAGTAATACTTCAAAAAGAGATTCCAAAACAAAGTTTAAATAGCATCAAATAAGCAGAGCTAACCATAAAAAATATTTGAAACTATTGTATTGAACCATTTATGGAATAAATAAGCATAGATAGATCTAAGGAGCAGCTAAGAATTCCTTAAACAAACCCAACAGAGGAAAACATAAAGACAATAAACAATAGGAAGGAATAAGGTGCCTCCAACAACATTTCTTAGCCTATACTCTTCTATTCTACTGTAGCATAGAAGGATGGAAACATAATAAAAACACGAGAAAACAATAACATGAAATAGAATCACTTCACCAATAACCAAGCTCAGGGATCCTGCAAGCTATCCACCTTCATCATCAATCAAAGCAATCCATTCAGAAACTCTACAAGATCAATTTCTTCTTCAAGCTCAAGAAAACCATGTATTTCTCTCGAAACTCATCAAAAGCCAACCTTTTAAAATGAAAACCCTCATGCTCTATTTATCTAGAAAAGGAGGTAAAAAACCCTAGATAGGGTTGGAAAATGTCCAAATCACTCATAAATGTCATAAATGCTCGAGAGACCATGCAAGGCCCAAGACACAAAATATTACATGAAATAAATGCCAAAATAACTTCTAGCACCTAATTCTAGGGTGATTTGCCTCAAAAAACACTAAAATATGATTTTGCAATAAATGAGTGTGTTTTGTTGACTTTTGGTCCGAAACACATAGTGTTGTCCATAAGCACAGCTCCACCTTAGGCAGAAAATAGGTCCTTTTTCAACCAAGTTTTGGAGACCTTCCCGATGTTGGATTTTGCTCCGTGATGGCCCGTTGGAAAGCCTGACGAGTCTAATTTCAAAAAATATCTTTTTTTCCTAATCCAGCCTCTCTAAACATTCCAAAATTTCAAAATCCCAACATTTCTCTGAGCGCAGTGCCAGGCCTGAAAAGGAGGTCGAATGGTGAAAAATGAGGTGTTTTTTGACCTTTTGAGGAGTAAAAAATGCTCCTATTGCCCCAATATTTTGTGAGCATAGTGTGCTAGCCATGAGAAATCCAAAATTGTAGATTTTTCCCTATGAGGATGCCTGAGGGAAAATCGGAGCGCCAGTGGCACCACGCTTATAGGCCTCCAAAATCTCAAAAAAAAAAACTTGTCCAAATTCCTTCAAAATTGGTGGAGGTCTCCTTCAAGGGGTTTGAGAGACATGTAGAGAAGCTTGTGTAAAAATTACAAGTCTAGCTTGGCCATTTTCTTCTTTTAGTTCCCGGATCTTGGCTTGGGCCTTCTTCATTTTGGCCCTTACAACTTGGTTTCTCCGAGCATAATGCTTAGTCATCCTTCTTTGGAGGTCAAGATTGTTGTTAACCTTCTCCAATTTAGCCTCCAAGTGTATTTTGTCTCTCTCCAACCAAGGCTCCCTATCATGTGCTATCTCCATGGCCAAAAGCTCATCTAGGGGGATCTGTTCTGCTAGGGTTGCTTCTTGTTCTCTTTTCTTTTTCAATGCTTTCTTCAACCCCATTGTTCTAGGCCTTCTCCTAGATTGTCCTTCATCATCCTCATTTTCTTCATAAGCGCCCATGAACTCTTCTAGTTTCACCTGTGCCCTTTGGGATTCTTTCCGGGCCTTGATGGCTCTTTCTTCATAGATGGCAATTTGTGCTCCTAGCTGCCTGTTCTCCAAGTCAAGGGCATCGTTTACACTTTTGGCTCTATCCAGATTGGCTTGGAGGTCTTCAATGAGGGCATTTTTGTTTTGGATGAGAAAGTTTGAGACCCTTGCCTCTTCTTCCTCATCACTGTCTACTTGAATTATCTCAAATTCCCTTTCCACCTCATGATCGTCTTCTTCTTCTTTTACCTTTTGTTTGCCTTTGTCTAGTGGTTAGGCTGAAATAGATGGCATGGTCCCTTGCCTCTTGGAGGCAGCAAACACTAGCCTTGGCCCTCTCTGGTATGTGCATGAAAGAGGTGTGATGGTGATTTTGTTGGTCTCTTTGTCATCGTTTTGATCGTCATTTAGACTATGAGCCTCTTCCCCTTTTTCACTATCACCATGACTAGGACTGCTTTCATCTTTGTTTTCTGCCATGTCATCATTTTCATTATCACTGAGAGGCTGATTGTTGTCATGACTATTATGACAACTGTCATGACTGTCATGATTGTTTTCTTCTTAGTTGTCTTGTACCTCATTGTCTTCTTGATCACCTGCCTCTTTGTCATTGTTTTTTACCTCCTTCTCACTGTGGTCTATCTCATTTGCATCACTGCTACCTTCAATTTTTGCATCTTCCTCACTGTCATCCTCTTTGTCATTTTCATCTTCTTTCATGTCTTCATTATCTGTCATAGCTTCATCGTCATTTTCTGTCTCTGCCTCCTCACTTTCCTCTTCATTTTCTGCCTCCGTATCCTCTGTTTTATTGGTAATCTCCCCTCCATCAATGGTCATTTCATTTCCACCTTCAACCTCCTCATTTTCTTCAACATCCTCTTCCAAATTGTCACTCTTTTGTTCACTATGTTGCTCACTGTTTTCACCTTTATCATTTTCATGCTCACTGCCCCTTTCTTCATCATAATTTTCTTCTTCTTCTTTCTCTTCATCAATTTCTGTCCCTGCTTCATCATTTTCCTCTTCCTCACTGATTTCATTTCCTTCATTGTCAGCACTCTATTCATCTTCTTGATTTAGCCCATCATCATCATCTATCTCCATGTTTTATGCTCCTAAAGGGCTTAAATCATCATCATAATCCTCACTGTCATTACCTAGTTCATCATTTCCACTCGCATCCTCTTCATTTGATGCATCAAGAGAAGGGGAAGAAGGGAGGTTTCCTTGAGGTGAGGGCACTTGTGTAGATGAAGAGGGAAAGTTTGGTTGATGAGGAGGTTGTGGGCTTGTGAAGACTTCATGGGCTATGAACACATCCCAAGGTATACCTTGCTCTTCCAATTGATGTAATACCACCATCTTGATCAAGGAATGGTGAAATACATTTTGCATTTGTTGGGAAGGACTCCTTCTCCGGACAACAGAAGACATTTTGTCCATACTTCTATAGAGGTAGTAGGGAAATTTTAGCATTTTGAACCTTGAGAAATGCATGAGGAGTGTAACATGGTAGGAATAAATCCTGGAGTATCTCCCCTCATAGGTGAAGTACTTCATGATAACTTTCATCAAGGGTGCAAATCTCTGTTTGAGATGTGAGAAGGGAAAAATAGACTTGTAGCCTTGTCTGTACCTAGTCTTAATAAATGGTTCATAATAATTCTTGTCCAATTTGGCTTTCTTAAACCATTTTTCACCAACAACAGGGATACCAGTAGCATTTGATATGGCATCTACTGATAGTTCAAAATCCACTCCTGCAAGGCTTGATTGTTTGTTGTGCAGATTGAGGATAAAAAGCCTTGTAATCTCAAGGTGGCTTTGTACTTGTTTAGCCTTTTCACAAAATTGAAAACATCCCACATTCTAGAAACATGAGAGGATCATGGGAGATGAGGTGATAGCCACTGTGCTCTGGGGTTCAAATCTATTTACTTTTCCTCCCTTGTGATTTGGCCTCATAGGCCCTTGGACTCTGTCACTGCTACTACTGTCTTCTTCTCCTGACATGATGATGGGAGCTATTTGTGGACAAACTAGGGTTTGGAGGAGCAAAAGGAAAATGGTGGTGAGGGAAAATTATGTGAAGGAGTGATGTGGAGGCTAAGGACTGAGTCCTTTGGAGTTCAAGGGGGGTTTTCTTGAAAATGAATTGAAACTACACTGATTCACTCTCCCTCAAATGACATTTGAGGCCAAAAACATAGGTTTAATATGTATTCAAGACCTAGGGTTTGCACAAATTAGGGTTTAACCATTCCTTTAGCCTTCAAACCACTAAAAATACTTGAGGAGGAAAAGAAATAGGCCACCTACCAGCTTTTTTTACTCCTCTGCAGGCTTTGGAGGTGATTTGGAGGTGTCCTTGAGCTTTTGGGAAAGTATTTTCTTTGTTTGAGGGCCTTCTGCATTAGCGCAGCACTCTGCTCGAACAGTCAAGTCGGCCTGTGGGCGTAGCGCTAGGCGGGTCAGGCCTCTGTGCTGAGCGCAACGCCGGCATTCAGGCCTGCCGATCAGGTCCTGGGCGTGTCGAGCCCGTCTTCACGTAGCGCCACTTGGTTCATGCAACATCGAGTTATTCTGAATGAAAAAATGCCCAATTAGCACAGCGCTAGGGCCTGTGAGCAGATCGACACTCTATTCGTGCAAAGCCAGTGAAATTTTGCCCAGAAACAGCCAAAAACCCTAATTTTTCCGTTGAAGGATTTTTCTCTCTTTACAAAATGACAAGTGAGCCAAGAAATGATCACTTAGGAGCCTTTATACCCTTTGAAAGATAAATAAAATTTAGAAAACCCACTTTTTCTAAGCTTTTTTTTGTCACTTTCTGAGTTTCACTGATATTCTGTGACCCTTTTTTGCAGGTGATTTGCAAATTTTCAAAGCGATTTTTCTTCTTTTGGTGAGGGTGTGTTGAAGAGATGAAGAGGTCTCCTTTAACTTTGGGAGTGTTGGCACTATTAAACCTCTCCTTTTTTGCACTAGGAAAGCTGAAAAACCTGTTTTTATCCCCTCTTGAAATGTCTGAGTGTTAGTGACCCAAACATATGTTTTCCTTGTTGTTTTTACAATGATTCATTCACTTTGACAAAGACTACAAATTAGGTCTACCATGTCTTCCCTTGGCCACTTCTGATTTTTGCAGGTGCCTATGACATATTTGTTTTTTTTTTCCCTTTTGTCACTCTTTGGAGTTTGACAACCTTCAATCACTCAATAGTGATCTCATGCTCAGCTTGATTTTCCATTTTGACACTCAACCTTATGTTTTTCTCCTTTTGAACATTTTGAGGGCAATTGACTGTACTTGAAGGCTTAGTCTCCTTCATACTAATATACTCTGCATTTTCTCCTTTTGATGTAATGAAGCATTGTTGCCTTAGCAAACCTTGGAGGTTACCTCTTGATATCATTTTCAACTTTTTGTTGTCATGATGGAGGCCCATCATATTCATTTTACCTACTTTTCCTATCCTTCCAAAACTTTAGGTTTAGGACTTTTAGAGACAAATAATTAGTGTTGTCTTCTAAGTTCTCTATAGCCCTTTCAAGTTCATTCATTTATGTTTAGTTCACCTCACCTCTTTCCCTTTTTCATTTATAATTTCTAAAAATCTTCAATGTGTGCTTGGTTATGTTGTTGTGCCTCTTTCCTTGTGGCCTTTTGCATTGGCTTTTTGTTTGGCAACATTGTTTAGCCAATTAGTCCCAAAACCTTGATTCTCTTTGAGCATAGGCCTGTTGCCTCTCCTTTGTTGTGGTTGTCCTTAGTGATGAGCTGGCTGCTCACTTTACCTCATTTTCTATTGATAACCATCTCAATCATTCCTGCAGAAAAGTCAACAAGGGCAAATGTCCCTTGCAGAATTTTTGCTTGACCAAGGTGGCCTTCCTTGAAGGAATTTTGGTCTATCTTGGGCAATCACATGCTAACCCTCATTTTCATTTAATTTCATATTCTTGGCACATGTAAAACAGTGATCTCAGAATACCAAAACAAACCTACAACTTATGAAACCCTAAATGACCTTAGAGGGAGGCTTTTGGATTTGGCCTTTGGCTGAAAATTTGACTTAGGGTTTTTAGGTGTAAAACAGAGTTTTTTACAGACTTTATGCATTGCAAACCCAAAAATATTGATTTTTATTTATCTAAAGAGCCTATAAAGGTAGCTTGAAACCACCAATTATTGAGGCACTTGGTGAATAGGGGAAAAGGTTAGGCTACTTGGAAATCCAAGGTGGAAGTAGAAGGGTTAGGCAAGTCAAAATAGAGTGGTAAGGTCAGAGGTGGAAAAACATAGTGAAAATGAGTGGCATGAGCCCATGATTGGTCTTTCAGGAGTGATAGGCTGGCCATGACTTGATAGAGTAGTGAAATAGTGAAAAATTTATCCTAAGGGTGATGAAGGCAGTGAGATTTCTAGAACTCACAATATTCATGAATTTTGTTTCTAGAAATCTAGGATAAGCATTTAGTCATCTATGAAAAGCAAAAATTATTGATGACTAACAGTGGCTCCAATTGGGGAGGGCAGCTCTTTTTCAAGAGGTGTCCAGAACCTCAGATCTATGGTTTTATGAAGACCAGTGCCTCATCCATTGGGCAGATTTTTACTTCTTTTCATTTGCTAATGCTTCTTTGAAGTTGTGACCTCAATAATCTGAAAAAAATGATTAACTCAACTTCATCTCTACCTACCCAACCTACTTGCCTAACATTTTTCTTCATTGGGTGCACTTGAATTGGCAAACCCCTAACATTCTTTTCTCTTGAAAGCAGAACAAACTATCTACTTCTACTCTTATCACTTCCAAGAGTTCATATTAGGCTAGTGAACTCTTTTTATTCTCTACCTAGACTATTTGATTCTCAAGATTAAGTTGTATGACAGACTTCCTTCTCTAAGCTATAGACATGAAATCAAAATCATGGTTTAAATCAGGATTAGACAATCCGACTTATCATGGGTTGTGGCATTATAACAAGCTGCACACAAACATTATTTTTAAACAAAACTAGAAAAAACAAGGGCTATTATATATCATTTTCTATGCATCCCCATATTTTTCTTTGGTTCAGTTTTGGGCATGTGGAACCAGTATCTTTCATTCCTAATCTATCCTTTCTTTTTTTTTGACAGGTCAAGTTTGAATGATTTGACAATCTTTATTTTACTAACTTATCAACACAAAATTTAAAAACATGTTTCAGCCATGATTAGAATAGATGACTAAAACAAAATCTTCTTTTTGAACTAGCAGTGGCATTTAAGCTTGCACACTTTTAGTACTACTATTTTTTGGGCATGGGGCTATACCTCTTTTCAAATCTGCCCTATTTTTCTTTCTTTTAGGTTTTTGTGTTTTTGTGATTTTTCTCATGCAATGTTATATACAATGAATGAAAATTCTAAACTAGGAGTTTTGACAGAAATGATACTTGAGTATCCTATCATCAACAGGATCTCCAAACATCCCTTGTCCATTTAGCTTTGGTAAACAAAAAACATTGCTACCTCTATTGGAATTCATACTGTGATGATTTTCCCATAAAGTCTGAAACTTGTCATTTTTTCCTTTGTACCTTCTCATTGATCTTTGCTTCTGAACTTTTTCTTTGTTGAATAACTCCCTTAGATGAACAAGGTAGTCATTATGAGTTTTAAAGAAGACAATGATGTCATCAACGTATATCATGGTAGTAGCTCAAATCAGGAGCCATGGATCTTTGGAGAGTAACTTCAGCGCTCCATGGTTCAGAAGGTATTTGGTCATATAAGTAGATACACCAAGGTGGTTTGAAAGTGGCCTTATGCTGATCATTTGGGGATACCCTGTCCTGATTGAAATCTGAAACACTATCAAGCCATGACACTTTGTTAGAACTATCTACCTCTTGTAGTATATGATTTGTCTTGAGAAAAGGGTATCTGGTTTTCAAGTGGTTCTGATCTAGGTCTCTGAAATCCATATACAACCTACACCCTTTTATTTTCCTTCTAAGTGACATAATTTGTTCTAAAGACTTCTGGTTCTTCATGAAAGGGATCATACTTTGAACAATGTTTGGGTCAAAAGTACTTAAATTCTTATCACTATATGCAAAAGCATATTCAAACTCTTTTCATAGCCTTATGTATTTCATTTTTGTGTGTAATGAGAGAGTCCTGGATAACTTAATCATTTTGGGTCTTTCTAGGTTGCCCACATTATACTCCTCTATATCAGTGCCAGTAGATACTTGTTTAGGTTTCATAGCAACATTTGTGGGATTCAAAAACTCTTCTGAAAGGACAAAACTCTTTGATGATGAGTTGTCTATGTAAGGCAAAACCTTAAGACTCTGCTGACCGAAATTCCTATAGATTTCTGTTGTGTGAGAGTGCTTAAGCATCTCTAGATTGACAAAAGGGAAAGGTTCTGTTTTTGAGGTATGTCCTTCATTTGAGCAATCTGATTTAGATTCTAAGGTGATTTTTTATTTTGAAATTTCATTTCAGTTTGCAGAAAGTTAAGTTCAGTTTTATCATCATGTTGTTGTTCAGGGCTGCTATAGTTTTGGCTGTTGATTTCATCATGCATAGACTGGTTTGGCTATTGTAGTGTGCCTAGATCTGTCTCAACTTCACCTACCTGCTAATTAATGTCCTCTTCATTACACAAGATGAAAGAATCAAGATCTGAGTGAATGGAATAAAGAGGAGTGTTATTTGGCCTCTCTTGAATGCTAACCATATATTTCATGTGTGACTCTCGGTATAGTCTCCTTGTCTGGTTAAAAACATGGATGGTAGCATAGGATATGTCTAGTTGAAGGTTTCCCTGAAGTTTGGCTCCCCAAGATCTGGATAAAAGCATGCCATACTTAGGGGGGATATCTGCCACTACTATGTCCATGATAAGGCCCTTAGCAGGTATTTGTGCCATATTGACACAAAGATCCTTGATTAGGCCCAAACACTTGACTCTACTCAAATTGAATGAGTACAAGTCTTTGTAAGGTTTAGTAACTTCTAGGCCTAATATCTCCATCAAAACTTTAGGCATGAGGTTGTGAGAGGCACCCGAGTCTAGCACGGCATTATGCAAGATTTTTTCATGTATACTTAAGCTAACATAGAAAGGGGGAATGGCTCCTTCTTGGTATTTTCCTTCTACTTCAGGACCAAACAACAGCTCTGGTTTATCATCTGTCAAGTTTAAAGTATCAGTATTATTTCCTATGTTCAAAAACTTCAAAACTTGGGACCTATATACTTCTTGAGTAACCAGTTCAGTGAGAGGTATGGTTATATTAATTTTGGAAATATCTCCTTCAAAGCTAAAAGGTATTTGTGTTTTGGGCATATTTACATCATTTTTATTAGCCATGAACTTTTCTACATTTTTAATTTGTTGATTCTCATTTGGGGCTTTAGACAAAATAGTTTTCTCAATGCCACTAGTGGAGGCACTAGGGCAGCTTGTGTCACCACTTGGTTGGTTGATCTTTTCTTTGTTTGGATCAGTTTTCTTAGCCATAGAGATGACATTGTTTGTTGTCTTCTTAGGAGTGCTTTCAGGAGATTTCCTAACAATAGTGCCTATTTGGTTTTTCTTGGGGGAATATTGGTTCTTTTTTCTCCAAAGTTCATATTGCCTATGGACCTCCATTATGGGATTTTAAAATCCTAATTGGTAGTCTTCAGAATCCTCATGGTTTATTTCAGTTTGATCTGAGGAAAAAAAACCTTGTTCTTCTTTAGTGAGAAAAACATCATCGTCATTATCATAACCTATTAAGTTTACATGGATTTCTTCAGGTCTTCATTCTCTCTTCCCTCTTCATCAAGATAATTGTCTTGGAAAGGAGGCCTAATTAGTTGGTCATTGTCTCGTGGCCTATTTTGGGAAGGGTCTCTTCTAAATTTTTTACCTTTATTAATGTTTTGGGGATTTGTTTGGTTCTCCCTAGGAGGTGCCCTTTCATTCAAGTTTATCCTCTCTATCATTATTTCCATTATTCTCATTAGGCTGTCCATTTTGGCATTAGATGAGGAGGTTGAGACTATGGTTTCATCTTTGTAAGTGAATCTTTTTTCCGGCCTCATCCTAGCTCTCTTTTCAATCAAGTTGGCTTCTGCACCAATAGCTTCCCTTTGCATTTCTTCTAAATTTGTGGGGTCTCTCTCTCTCAATTGGTATGTCATATTTGGGTCAAAGCCTTCAGGAAATTTCGCTAGTGCTAGGCCTTGCAGGGGGTTTCATGTGAGGTGGGAGGGCATTGTAGACATTGTTAAACCTGGTGCAATATTCTTGTACACTTCCCCCTACATTCCTCTTAAGATTGTTATATTCTGAAAGGATTTGGATGGGGTTTTTCTTGATTTCCCACTTGTTTATGAAATTTTGGTAGAGGGAAGGGAGATCATGTATGGTGTTAGGAGTTAATGCTTTGAACCATTTTTTGGCTTCTCCTCCTAAGCTTTGTGCAAAGATCATCATTTTAATGGTTTCCTCTTCCAACTCCATATAGTCGAAGGCATCATTTATTATGTTTACATGTTGTTGGGCGGTGGTTGAGTCAGTTCCTGTGAAATGAGGGATCTTGGATTTGTAGTCATTTGGCAAAGGCACTAGAGGTTGAGGTAAAACCATGGGAGCATACCAAGTTGCCATGATGGGAGATAATGGGGGATTAGAGGATGGTTTGTGAAAAGAGATGTAGGATGAAGTGGAGTGGTTTTCACAGTGGTGGTATGGATGGGTGTGGTGGAATTACTTGGACCAGCAAACTTATTATGAGCAGATTTGGTCTGGAAAGAGCTAAAGTGATGGAGAAGCTGAAAGTCGGATGGAGTGGAAGGAGAGGCTTCTCTACTAGAACTCTGCTGCAAATCTATGGGCTCAAGGTCAATTTGGTCAATATCGCTTTCTGACTTGGTTCTGAAAAGGTTCTTTGTATGGTGCAAGTCAAACTAGCTGTCTTGCAAGGTTGTAAGATGTTCAGGGACAGAGCTTGCTCTATGAATGGTCCTAATAGTAGTTAATTTTCCAGATTTAGAAGTTTGCCACAAAATCTTTTATGGGTCATCAACTATGGTGGGATGGTTTGGGTCCGGATGAGATTTGGTACTGATCCTTTGTGAAGTCAGATTTCAAACATAAAATCTAGAGAGGCTGAAAGCTTAAGACTGATTTCAGAAGGCTGACTTCTCTTAGTGCTTGGTAAACTCACACAGTATGGAACTAGGCTTCTAAACTTCTCCGGGTTGATTTGATACAATCCTAGGGAAATATAATGAGAACTCGTAAAGTAATAGGCCTACTAGAGGCTAATGGAGTCGCTAGGTGGATGTTTTTAGTTATTTTGAGGATATGTGTGTATGGTCCACCACCAATAACTAACAAAAAACCAATCTAGGGATGTTTTTGGGGTTTTCTGAGTTCGTTTAGGGATACTAAGATTTTCATTGACTCAAAGGTACCATTATGTTAGTGATACTGATGAGGTGGCTATAAATCAATGGATACTCTTTAACAAGGGTTTCTGAAAGTCCTAAGGGGTGCTTAGATTGTTACTAACTCAGAAGGTCCCACCGTGATCGCTAGAATGTTAATGTGGCGATGAGGTGGCAGATTCATTGGATTTTCTAAGTCTAACTAAGGGTCTAATGAGTCTTAAGATGTATTCATACAACTATATACTCAAAGGTCCCACCATGATCACTAGAATGTTAGGGTCCCATGGTTTAGCAGAATGGTAGACCAAATGCACACGGTAACATAAGACCAGTATTTGGAGTCCTAGGACCTAGCCTTCCTGGACTCAGAGAGGGCTCTCTCTATTGCATGCAAAGGATGTGAAATTTTTTCTTTTAGGGTTTTATTTTAGGCTAGTTGTTAAGTGTATGGTTTGTTGTTTGTTTGGTTGGGTAAGATGGTCAAGTAGAATAGGTGGAGTGAGAGGTCTACAAATCATTGGGCTATGGAGTCTATGAAATTCATGGATATCTCAATAATGAAACAAGATGCACAACAGGGCAAATCTAGCATGGTCAAATGGATCTATAAGGCATGTGTGAAGTGAAATGAACAATAAGTTGGTGAACAAAGTAGGTGTGTAAGGGCAGTGAAGAATCCTTAAACAAATAATTTTTAAACAAGATGTCTCAAATATTGATCAACATAAGAACATAATCATAATGCAGGGCAAACCAATAGCTCTTAGATTATACTTTAAGAAAATAAGCACTTAAGACAAACATTCCAATGAAATATAGAAGGTGAGAAACTCATTTAACTTCTAGTGATTTCACCTTCAAGGTTTAGAAAACATTCAAGATAACAAATAACTTTAATCAATGAAGAGGGAACGCATAAACATCAATGATCAAGCTACAAAGAACTTTAAGGAAAATTATTAAACATGGACAAAGGGCGTGATCAAAACATGCCCTCTTTGGCTAAAACCTAACAAGTAATACTTCAAAGATAATTCCAAAACATAGTTTAAATAGCATCAAATAGGCAGGGCTAACCATAAAACATATTTGAAACTACTGTATTGAACCATTTATGAAATAAACAAGCATAGATAGATCTAAGGAGTGGCTAATAATTCCTTAAACAAACCCAGCAGAGGAAAACATAAAGACAATAGACAACAGGAAGGACTAAGGTGCCTCCAACAACATTTCTTAGCCTATAATATTTTGTTCTACTGCAGCATAGAAGGATGGAAACATAATGAAAACACAAGAAAAAAATAACATGAAAGAGAATCACTTCACCAAAACCAAGCTCAGGGATCCTATAAGCTATCCACCTTCATCATCAATCAAAGCAATCCATTCAGAAACTCCACAAGACCAATTTCTTCTTCAAGCTCAAGAAAACCATGTATTTCTCTCAAAACTCATCAAATGCCAACCTTTTACAATGAAATCCTTCATGCTCTATTTATCTAGAAAAGGAGGTCAAAATCCCTAGACAGTGTTGGAAAATGTCAAAATCACTCATACATGTCATAAATGCCCGAGAGACCATGCAAGGCCCCAGGCACAAAATATCCCATGAAATAAATGCAAAAATAACTTCTAGCACCTAATTCTAGAGTGATTTACCTCAAAAAACACTAAAATATGATTTTGCAACAAATGAGTGTGTTTTGTTGACTTTTGGTTCAAAACACACAGTGTTGTCCATAAGCGCAGTGCCACCTTAGACAAAAAATAGGTCCTTTTGCAAGAAATTTTTGGAGACCTTCCCGATGTCGGATTTTGCTTCATGATGGCCCGTTGGAAAGCTTGATGAGTCTAATTTGTAAAACTAATCTTGGCTTCCTGATCCAGCTTCTATAACCTATCAAAAATTTCAAAATCCCAACACTTATCTGAGCACAACACCAGGCCTGAAAAGGAGGCAAAATGGTGAAAAATGAGGTGTGTTTTTACCTTTTGAGGGATAAAAAATGTTCCAATTGCCCTAAAATTTTGTGAGATAGTGTGCTAGCAATGATAAATCCAAAAATTTAGATTTTTCCCTCTGAGGATGCCTGAGGGAAAAGCGTAGCGCCAGTGGCGCTACACTTATAGGCCTCCAAAATCTAAAAAAACAAAAACTTGTCCAAATTCCTTAAAAATTGGTGGAGGTCTCCTTCAAGGGGTTTGAGAGACCTGTAGAGAAGCTTGTGCCAAAATTCCAAGTCTATATTGGCCTTTTTCTTCTTTTAGTGCCTGGATCTTGGCTTGGGCCTTCTTCAGTTTCGCACATGCAACTTGGTTTCTCTGGGCATAATGCTTAGTCATCCTTCTTTGGAGGTCAAGATTATTGTTAGCCTTCTCCGATTTAGCCTCCAAGTGTATGTTGGCTCTCTTCAACCAAGGCTCCCGATCATGTGCTATCTCCATGGCCAAAATCTCATCTAGGGGGAGTTGTTCTGCTAGAGCTGCTTCTTGTTCTCTTTGCTTTGCCAATGCTTTCTTCAACCCCATGGTTCTAGGCCTTCTCCTAGATTGTCCTTCCTCATCCTCATTTTCTTCATAATTGCCCATAAACTCTTCTAGTTTCACCTGTGCCCTTTGGGCTTCTTTCCGGGCCTTGATGGTTCTTGCTTTATAGATGGAAATTTGTGCTCCTAGCTGCCTGTTCTCCAAGTCAAGGGCATCATTTACACTTTTGGCTCTATCCAGATTGGTTTGGAGGTCTTCAATGAGTGCATTTTTGTTTTGGATTAGAAAGTTTGAGACCCTTGCCTCTTCTTCCTCATCACTGTCTACCTGAATGATCTCAAACTCCCTTTCCACCTCATGATCTTCTTCTTCTTCTTTTACCTTTTATTTTCCTTCGTCTAGTGGCTGGGCTGAAATAGATGGCATGGTCCCTTGCCTCTTGGAGGCAGCAAACACTAGCCTTGGCACTCTCTGGTATGTGCATGAAAGAGGTGTGATGGTGATTTTTTTGGTCTCTTTGTCATGGTTGTGATCATCATTTAGACTATGAGCCTCTTCCCCTTTTTCACTATTGCCATGACTAGGAATGCTTTCATCTTTGTTTTCTGCCATGTCATCATTTTCATTATCACTGAGGGGCTGATTGTTGTCATGACTGTCATGATTGTTTTCTTCTTGGTTGTCTTGTAACTCACTATCTTCTTGATCACCTGGCTCTTTGTCATTGTTTTTTACCTCCTTATCACTGTGGTCTATCTCATTTGCATCACTGCTGCCTTCAATTTATGCATCTTCCTCACTATCATCCTCTTTTTCATTGTCATCTTCTTTCATGTCTTCATTATCTGTCATAGATTCATCATCATTTTTTGTCTTTGCCTCCTCACTTTCCTCTTCATTTTCTGCCTCTGTATCCTCTGTTTTATTGTTGATCTCCCCTCCATCAATGCTCATTTCATTTCCACCTTCAACCTCCTCATTTTCTTCGACATCCTCTTCCATATTGTCACTCTCTTGTTCACTGTCTTGCTCACTATTTTCACCTTTATCATTATCATGCTCATTGCCCCTTTCTTCATTGTCATTTTCTTCTTCCTCCTCTTCATCAATTTATGTCCCTGCTTCATCATTTTCCTCTTCCTCACTGATTTCATTTCCTTCATTGTCAACACTCTATTCATCTTCTTGATTTAGCCCATCATTATCATCTATCTCCATGTTTTCTGCTCCTAGAGGGCTTAAATCATCTTCAATACCCTCACTATCATTACCTGGTTCATCATTTCCACTCTCATCCTCTTCATTTGATGCATCAAGAGAAAGGGAAGAAGGGAGGTTTCCTTGAGGTGAGGGCACTTGTGTAGATGAGGATGGAAAGCTTGGTTGATGAGGAGGTTGTGGGCTTGTGAAGACTTCATGGGCTATGAACACATCCCAAGGTATACCCTATTGTTCCAACTAATGTAATACCACCATCTTGATCAAGGAATGGTGAAATACACTTTGCATTTGTTGGGAAGGACTCCTTCTCTGGACAACAAAAGACATTTTTTTCATACTTCTATAGAGGTAGTAGGGCAAGTTAAGAATTTTGACCCTTGTGAAATGCATGAGGAGTCTAACATGGTAGGAATAAAGCCTAGAGTATCTCCCCTCACAGGTGAAGTACTTCATGATAAATTTCATCAAGGGTGCAAATCTCTATTTGAGATGTGAGCAGGGGAAAATAGACTTGTAGCCTTGTCTGTACCTAGTCTTGACAAATGGTTCATAATAATTCTTGTCCAATTTGGCTTTCTTAAACCATTTTTCACCAACAACATGGATACCAGTATCATTTAAGATGGCATCTACTGATAGTTCAAAACCCTCTCCTGCAATGCTTGATTGTTTTTTGTGTAGACTGAGGATAAAAATCCTTGTAAGCTCAGGGTAGCTTTGTACTTGTTTGACCTTCTCAAAAAATTGAAAACATCCCACATTCTGGAAACATGAGAGGATCATGGGAGATGAGGTGATAGCCATTGTGCTCTGGGGTTCAAATCTGTTCACTTTTCCTCCCTTTGATTTGGCCTCATAGGCCCTTGGACCCTTTTACTACTGCTACTGTCTTCTACTCCTGACATGATGATGGGAGTTGTTTATGGACAAACTAGGGTTTGGAGGAGCAAAAGGAAAATGGTGGTCAGGGCAACTTCTATGAAGGAGTGATGTGGAGGCTAGTTTAAGGACTGAGTGCTTTGGAGTTAAAGGGGGGTTTTCTTGAAAATGAATTGCAACTACACTTATTCACTCTCCCTCAAATGACACTTATTTTGTTCAAAGAGGCCAAAAACATAGGTTTAATATGTATTGAAGACCTAGGGTTTGCATAAATTAGGGTTTAACCATTCCTTTAGCCTTCAAACCACTAAAAATACTTGAGGAGGAAAAGAACTAGGCCACCTACCAACTTTTTTTACTCCTCTGCAGGCTTTGGAGGTGATTTGGACGTGTCCTTGAGGTTTTGGGCAAGTTTTTTCTTTGTTTGAGGGCATTTTGCATTAGCGTAGCGCCCTGCCTGAACATTCGGGTCGGCCTGTGGGCGTGGCGTCGGGCGGGTTAGGCCTCTGTGCTGAGCGCAGCGCTGACGTTCAAGCCTATCGGTCGGGTTCTTGGCGTGTCGAGCCCGTCTTCGTGTAGCGCCACCTGATTTGTGCAGCGCCACCCCGTATTCGCGCAACGCCGAATTATTCTAAATGGAAAAATGCCCGATTAGTGTAGCTCCAGGGCCTGTGAGCGCATCGCCACTCTACTTGCGCAGCGCCAGGGAAATTTTGCCTAGAAACAGTCAAAAACCTTGATTTTTCTATTGAAGGCTTTTCCTCTCTTTACAAAATGATAAGTGAGCCTAGAAATGATCACTTAGGAGCCTTTATACCCTTTGAAAGATAAATCAAATTTAGAAAACCCAATTTTGCTAAGATTTTTTTTGTCGATTTATGAGTTTCACTGATATCCTGTGACCCTTTTTTGCAAGTTATTTGCAACTTTTCAAAGTGATTTTTCTTCTTTTGGTGAGGGTGTGTTGAAGAGATGAAGAGGTCTCCTTTAACTTTGGGAATGTTGGCACTATTAAACCTCTCCTTGTTTGCACTAGGAAAACTGAAAAACCTATTTTTATCCCCTCTTGATATGTTTGAGTGTTAGTGACCCAAACATATGTTTTCCTTACTATTTTTAATAGTGATTCATTCACTTTGACAAAGACTACAAATTAGGTATGCCATGTCTTCCCTTGGCCACTTCTGATTTTTGCAGGTGCCTATGACATATTTGTTTTTGTTCCCTTTTGTCACTCTTTGGAGTTTGACAATCTTCAGTCACTCAACAATGATCTCATGCTCAGCTTGATTTTCCATTTTGACACTCAACCTTATGTTTTTCTCCTTTTGAACATTTTGAGGGCAATTGACTGTAATAAAAGGCTTAGTATCCCTCATACTGATGTTCTCTGCATTTTCTCCTTTTGATGTAATGAAGCACTGTTGCCTTAGCAAACCCTGGAGGTTACCTCATGATATCCTTTTCAGCTTTTTGCTGTCATGATGGAGGCCCATCATCTTCATTTTACCTACTTTTCCTATCCTTCCAAAACTTTAGGTTTAGGGTTGTTAGAGACAAATAATTAGTGTTGTCTTCTAAGTTCTCTATAGCCCTTTCAAGTTCATTCATTTATGTTCAATTCACCTCACCTTTTTCCCTTTTTCATTTATAATTTCTAAAAATCTTCAATGTGTGCTTGGTTGTGTTGGTGTGCCTCTATCCTTGTGGTCTTTTGCATTGGCTTTTTGCTTGGCAACATTGTTTAGCCAATTAGTCCCAAAACCCTGATTCTCTTTGACCATAGGCCTGCTGCCTCTTCTTTGTTGTGGTTTTCCTTAGTGATGAGCTGGCCTCTCACTTTACCTCATTTTCTGTTGATGACCATCTCAATCATTCCTGCAGAAAAGTCAACAAGGGTAGTTGTCCCTTGCATAATTTTTGCTTGACCAAGGAGTCCTTCCTTGAAGGATTTTTGGTCTATCTTGGGAAATCAAGTGCTGACCCTCCTTTTCATTTAATTTCATCTTCTTGACACATGTAAAACAGTGATCTCAGAATACCAAAACAAACCTACAACTTATGAAACCCTAAATGACCTTAGAGGGAGGCTTTTGGATTTGGCCTTTGGCTGAAAACTTGACTTAGGGTTTTTAGGTGTAAAACATATTTTTTTACAGACTTTATGCATTGCAGACCCAAAACTATTGATTTTGGTTTATCTAAAGAGCCTAGAAAGGTAGCTTGAAACCACCAATGCCTTAGGCACTTGGTGAATAGGGGAAAAGTTTAGGCTACTTGGAAATCCAAGGTGGAAGTAGAAGGGTTAGGCAAGTCAAAATAGAGTGGTAAGGTCAGAGGTGGAAAAACATAGTGAAAATGAGTGGCATGAGCCCATGATTGGTCTTCCGGGAGTGATAGGCTGGCCATGACTTGATAGAGTAGTGAAATAGTGAAAAATTTATCTTAAGGATGATGAAGGCAGTGATATTTCTAGAAATCACAATAGTCATGAATTTTGTTTCTAGAAATCTAGGATAAGCATTTAATCATCTATGAAAAGAAAAAATTACTGATGACTAACAAGACAAACTCATGGTTGAATCAAACTATTATGCTTTAGATATAAATTATATTGCACAATTAGATGATCATGAATAAATGGTGACTCCACATATCAATGAAGCCTTTTCAGATTCACCATGGTATGCAGATATCATATTTGTATTACTAAATTTACAAGCTCCTCCTGGATTTTCAAGAACTAAAGCTATATTTTTAAAGGTAAAGGCAATGAAATTTTGTATCATAGATAATGCACTGTTTTGGAAAGATCATGGTGGCATTTTATTGAATTGTTTGCTTAAAAATGAAGCTCATAAAGTTATGGAAGAATTTCATGCAGGTGGCTGTGGAGGACACCTTTACTGGAAGTCAACTGCAAATAAAATCTTGAGAGCTGGTTTTACTGGCCTACACTGTTTGCAGATGCGAAAAATTATGTGACCTCCTGTCACAAATGCCAAATCTTTGCAGGGAAGAAAAAACTACTACCTTTATCCCTTAAACCCATCTCCACAGAAATTCCATTTCAGCAATGGGGTTTAGACTTCATTGGTGAAATTCACCCACCATCCTCAGCCCAACACAAATGGATTTTGATAGCCACAGACTATTTCACTAAGTGGATAGAAGTCATTCCTTCTATGCAAGCCACTGATACTGTCATAATCTCGTTTCTATAAAACAATATATTGTCTAGATTTGGATGCCCCCAAAAGCTAATGACTAATAATGCAACTGCTTTCAAGTCTAAAAAGATGATTTACTTCTGTAATAAGTACCACATTACCCTTGGACATTCCGCTACTTATTACCCTCAAGGTAATGGTCTTGTTGAATCCTCCAATCAAAGCCTTGTGAATATCATCAAGAAACTACTAGAAAACAATAAGAAAACCTGGAACAAAAGGATAGTTAATGCCTTATGGGTAGATAAACTCACCACAAAGAAGTCCATTGGTACATACCCTTATCAGCTTGTATATGGGATGGATGATGTTTTTCCATCCTCTTTAGGAGTATCAGTGCTAAAGATGATCCAAGAACTGCAGGTAGAAACCAATGATATCCAGAGAAGGATAAATCAAACCATGCACTTGCAGTAAACCAGGGAGGAAGTATATCTCAAATCTCAAGTTGGTCAAGATAAGATTAAAAAGAGATATGATAGGAAGACTAAGGAGGATGATTTTTACATAGGTGACAAAGTTCTTAAGTGGGATTCCAGGAGAGAAGAGAAAGGTAAACATGGGAAATTTTATTTCTTATCGAAAGGCCCTTATGTCATTTATGGTTATAGAGGTAACAATGCATTCTTGTTGAAGGAGTTGGATAGATCAGATCTGCCAGGTGGACCTATCAATGGTAGAATGTTGAAGCATTACTATTTCCCATAATAACAGTAGTTCATTTTGTTTACTTTACTCATTTCACATAAAATGGCAGAGTTTATATTGGATTGGATGTTTTTCTTACAAAGTTGAAGCCTGAAGAGAAGGCCCTAAGCTTTGAAAGATAAAAAATCATAAGTATGAATAATGTAGAGGTCATAAAACAGTTCCAAGGCAAAAGCACAGTCAAGATTCAAGGCCACTGATCTTAAAAGTTCTTGACATTTCACTAGGAAATTCCATCCCCAGGTGGAGCCACTTTTAGGGTCCTATAATAATAGGATTCATAATTTTGAATTGACTTGGATTAGTGTTGTAATATGTACATACTTTTCTTTCTACAAAATTGTTTTACCATATTAGAAAAATAAAAAATGTAAAGAGGGTAAAGGTCCTAAAAGAAAAAACAAAGGACTTGAAAGAAAGAAGATAAAAAAAAAGAATAAAAAATGAACCCCAAACAAAAAAGAGAAAAAATAGATCATGAAAGTGATGCAAATTCCAATGCCACTACTTTTTACTTCACTTTGCAAAATAATATTATGTGCAGCTTGTTAAAAATGCCACAATACATGAAAGTAAAATTACTTAATCTTGACCTTTCATACTTTAAATTTAATGTTGATAGATAGAGAATAAAGATCTAGCCAAACAGTTTAAACTTGGAAAATCAGTAATTAGGTAGAGAATAATAAGGAGCTCAACAGTTTAATCTGAGACCTTCGAAGAAATAAGGATAGAATTAGTTAGTTTTTTGTTTAAAATAAAAATGAATAAGGGTCTGTAAGCTCAAAGGCACCCATGTAAATGAAGAAAAAATGTCAGAGTAGTTGATGGGTAGGCAGAGACAGTTTTCACAAGGCATGTGTTGTCATTCCTAGGGACAGCCTTGAGTTGTGAAAGACCAGTGCCTAGGACATCTCATGTAGTAAGGAGCATAAAATATATTTCAGAACTATTATCGGCATGAGGCTCTTTACTACTTCAACCTTTACAAGGAGTTACAATATAAATGGAACCAGACTACTCACAGATTCAGCATAATGAAAAGACGTTGCAGAGGCAAGGAGTGAATCCTCAATATAGATGCTTCAGAAAACTCAAAGACAGCTTTCTGTAGGGAGTGCTGGGTTCTAAAACGCTTTACAGAGATTTGAAAATCAACGATGTTCGCTGCGTAGAAAGTAAAGGAGGAATACTAACTACTAATGAAATGGAATTCCATAAACATATATAAACATGATATGGACTTAAGAAGATAAGAATCCATACATGTCAACAGTTTTGAAAGAATAGCATCCCACAGTATTTAATATAGAGGAAAGATGAGTGAAGTGGAAAGTGAAACAACATACCATGCCTGAGCCATATTTAAAGTGCCTAGACTAGTTAAGTATAAGTATCAATAGCGATAAATTTATACCGGAGCTAGTGAGCCACTCGCATTCCATAACATGATATAAGAAAAGTGGAGACAGTGAAATAGACGATGAAACAATATCACATAAGACAGAGTCACAGACTATAAAACATTAAGACCAGAATCCTCACGTAAAGTAAAACTTCTCCTCGTTGAGACCCAACGGGCTCTTCGCATTTCTATTGAGATTTCCACAACAAGCATACAAAAATTCTTACACAGCAAAATTCTTTCGAAAATCTGGAACCTGTTTTTCTCTTCAGATCTTGCTTATATAGATGCCTCAATACATGAGCGGGAAGATATTTTTGGGAAAAATGTCTTCCACGCATGCAAGAAATTAGTTAGAGGTATTTATCAAAATAACCAAAATTTTATGATGAGGAATAGAGGCATCTCATCATTTGCAGTTAAGCACTCAGCCGTTTTGAAGCAAAATATTAAACAACAGTCTTGGTAGAAAAGTAAAATGTTGGAGTGGAACATAAATTCCACTTGAAACTTAAAAGTAATTAACTAAGGTAAAAAGTAAAAAGGCCACTAGGGCCAGATCATGAATTGACAGTATTTCACTGATGAGAAGTAGTTGAGGTAGTCGCTGACACTGGTGGTGAAACATTTGCTGAGGAGCTGGCGATCTGGCTGGCAAACTGAGTGCATCTTTGTTGGCTATCCGCTGAAGGTTCAGGCATCGCTACGAATCGTTCCACCTTGATATAGGCTTCGGTGAGGGCGTTGAAACCTGCCTCGGTGGGGATATTTTGTTTTATCATATGAAGGAGAATGAATTCTTGGCGGAGCGATGAAACAATTGTCTCAGCTTTTAACCGAGCGGTTTTATCTGACAAGATGTCTGTCCGGTCTCTTTCTTCCTGGAGACATGTTTTATATTCTGTTAATCCGGAGGGCTTGCCTGATGATGTCGGAAGAAAGAGAAAAAATCTTATTCCCCTGAGCCGAGGTAAACGTGCATCGACGCTCGTCGTAGGCATCTCTGAGCTAGCAAATAAAATCGACCACTGGGTAGACTGGGGGGGTAATCTGATGATATAAACCTGATACAACCACTCGATATCGATCCCTATTCTCGACATGTCACGTAAAAAGCTCGGGTTTAATACTGCTGATGGGAAAAAGGTATTGGGGATCATAGATTTCGGCTTGCAGGTCAATGAAAGGCTCGAACCCGGGAGGGTTTCTGGTTTCACGGACCCGAGGAGTCTCTGGTTCAGTTTTCTTGGGTGTGCCCCTTCCCATGACTGACATACAAAAATTTTAAAAAACTAAAGGAAAGCAGAGGGAATATGAGGGACTAAAGACCTGCGCAGTAGGAAATTTTCTCGGGAAAACGACGCAGGGGTACTGACAGTGACTGGGTAGACCTGGCACTAGCTCCCACTTAGTTTATACCGTAGTTGGAAGACCTGTAAATTTTACTGCAGTAAAATACGGGAGGACCATTATCTAAGACTGAAAGTTCTGAGGTAAAAGGCGGAGAGGTGAAATAAACGGGGTGAGTGTCATAAGGACACTAATAGTGGAGCACGCAGCGTATAAAGATTGGGTGTCAGCTGGAAGTAGGTGAACACCGCGTGCCGAGTTTAATACTAGTACGGGCCTCGGTACCAGCTCACCTAGAGACTTACCTTACCTTTCTGCCGCATAAACCACATGGTTCTTGAAACATATTCTTCATAAGACTGGTTAAATACACAACATACAGACCTCTAGGGCCCGCACTTCACTCTGCCACATCACGCTTACCGTGGGTCGTCGCACATCACGCTTACTGGGACCACCCGTATCACGTCTTTGCTGTTGCGGTACATGGGTCTCTTCCCCCTTCCGCTTCTTGACCCCCTCAGAATTTCCAATACGAAGAATTCCCTCACGTGCATACTATGAAAGTGACAAGCCTTTTAATAATTTCGTTTTGTGTCCTTTACACCATACCTTTTCCTTTTTGTATTACCTTTGCCCTTTCACTTTATGTTTGGACCTTTTTCATACATATGCCTCGGTTTTATGCACGTGACTTTTTTTATCATCGTTTCCCTTCAACCATTCTTTAAATGTTTCACCACCCATCATACATTTGATACATGACTACTCAAGGGTTACCTACTGATGTTAATTAATGATCAACATTGGCTCCACCTGGGGACGGCACGTTCATCCATGATCGTGTCTAGAACTTCGTAGACCACCTGTTTGTATTTTGTATGGACATCACTCTTCATCCCTTTCATCCTTTTAATTTTCCTCTTCGTGATTCATCACCACACACACATCATTCAAACAAAGATGAAAACAGAAACTAATATACAATATGATACATCAGGCTCTCTCGGCCTGAATCAAAACTGGAAGTAAGGTTTGAGGAACTGACCATTTACAGGGGCATCAAGAAAATCTCCCTGTAAATTTTCCAACCTAAAAGTGTTGTTGCCCCCTTGTTCCACAATTGTAAAAGGGCCGAACCAGAGGGGGTCGAATTTACCATGTTTCCCCTTTTTAGCTCTTCGAATATCCCATCTGAGCACTAGATCTCCAATCTACAACTTCCTTTCCTTGGCATGTTGATCGAAAAGATCCTTCACTTTCTCCTGATATTCAATTAACCTCTGACTTACCTGGTTTCGTGTTTCTTCTAACTCCACCAGCTGATTGATTCTTCTGGTCACATCATCAGGTTCTTCTTGGCTTTCTTGCATGAATCGAGCTACTAGTAAAGCCAGCTGCACAGGAAATACTTCTCCCCTCCCATATACTAATTCATATGAGGACTTCCCAGTTGCTCTCTTGTTGGTAATCCTGTTGGTCCACAGAGCGAATTTCAGCTGGGAATCCCAATTTTTCTGATTCTCATTGATAGCCTTCTTCAGTGCTCGGACCAGAGTTTTATTTGAGGACTTAGCCAGGCCGTTTCCTTGTGGGTAATAGGCCGTAGAGTGACCTAGTGCAATATTATATTTTTGGCAGAAGTTGACAAACTTTGTATATTTAAATGCCTGTGCATTGTCGGTCACTATCTTGGTAGGGCAGCCAAATTTGGATATGATATTTTCTTCCATAAATTTTATTATCACAGCATCTGTTGCATTCCTGGCAGGTATAGCTTCCACCCAATTTGTGAAATAATATGTGGCCGTTAATATCCATTTATGCTATCCACTTGAGGGTGGGTGTATTTCTCCTATAAAGTCGATTCCCCATTGCTGAAATGGTTCATCCACATGAACCGGGATCATGGGCATAGGTGCTAACTTCTATCTTTCAGCAAACCTCTGACATTTCTCACAAGCTATGACCCAGGCAAACACATCTCCAAAGAGTTTGGGCCAGAAGAAACTAGCCTTAAGGATTTTGTGAGCAGTAGCCCTCCAACTGTAATGACCCCCACAGATTCCTTCATGGAACTCAGCCATTATACTCTCTACCTCTTCTTCTATGAGACACAGGAGCAGGATGCCTGAGGGGTCTCGCCAGTACAACTGACCGTTTGCAACAACGTACTTATGTGACCTCAACCTCAGTGTTCTGTATTTAGCTTTGTCACAGCTGGGCGAGCAGCTAAGTGTTAGAAGATATTCCACTATCTCTTTGTACCATGGGCTGATGAGGTACTTCATATGTGTCTTCTGAGAGGCTATCTCTATTCCCTGTGACTCTTCCTTCATCCCAGAACCCTCATTTGCTATCATAGACAAATTGATACCTAGAGCTTGACAGTTTGATTTGAAAAATATTTTGGCTAACCCTTGTCCCTTGATCAGTTTGGTAGGGTGGATGTCTAGCTCATACTCTTGTATTTTGGCTATCCATTTCCCCCATTTTCCTTCGCTGTCTCCCTGGATGAGAATATCTTTGACAGCTACTGTAGGTACAAACGCAGTGACATGAGACTGCAAGACATACATACGAAAATCTTTGAGAGACTTCACAAGAGCATATGCCTGCTTTTCTAAAATGTTATATTTTAGCTCAGCATCACGGAGCACCTAACTGAAAAAGGTGATAGGTTGCTCATACCCTTCTTCATTCTTCTGCAATAGAACTCCAGCCACTGTGTGAGGTGAGGCAAAGGAAAATATCATGAAATATTTGGCATAATCTGGCCCAGCTAGCACAGGGGCTTCAGCAAAGGCATTTTTTATCCTAGAAAAGGCCTCCCGTGATTCCTGTGACCACTTTACCTCATTATTCTTCTTCAGCATGTCAATTATATGTCTAACTATCTCTGCGTAGTTAGGGATAAACCTCCTTAGAAATTTAATACGTCCTAGGAACACCTGAACCTCCTTCTTATTTCTGGGAAGAGAGATGCCATTTATAACTTCTACCCTTTTATGGTCTATATTTACCCCATCCTTGGTTAAAATATGTCCCAAAAGCTTGCCCTCATCTAATGCAAACAGAGACTTTTGTGGGTTGAGAGAGAGACCATACCTTCTGCACTTCTCAAAATTTCTGCGCAAGTGTTCAATGTGTTCTGCATCATCTTTTGAAAACACAGTAATGTCATCCAGATACACCTCCACGAACTTATCTTGTTTCCCAACGAAAGCAATATCCATGGCCCTCTAAAAAGTAGCCCCTGCATTAATCAATCCAAAAGGCATCCTGGCATACATAAACGTCCCCCATGGAGTGGTAAAGGCAGTCTTCTTCTGATCTTCTGGTAGAATAGCCACCTGATTGTACCCAGAGAATCCATCCATCATTGACATCCGAGAAGCTCCTACCACTTTCTGCAGGATGTGATCCATCTTGGGCAGTGGATAATTATCCTTTAGGGACGCTCTGTTTAAATTCCTGAAGTCAACACATAACCTTATTTCCCTATTCTTCTTCCTTACAGGGACTAAGTTTGCCACCCACTCAGAATATCTCAATGGCACAATGATTTTAGCCTTTAACAGTTTCTTAATTTCTTTTTCGATAGAGGGAAGCAGCAAGGGATTTATCTGTCTAAGCTTTTGTTTATGTGGTTTAGCATCTCCCTTTAGAGGAACCTTATGCTGCATGATGGTAATATCGAAGGTTTTTAGGTCCTGATAAGACCATGCAAACACATCTCTATATGACCAGAATAGTTTTTGGTAGAGTTCGTTATATTCTTCCGGGACCTTCTTGGATAACTTCACGATTTTGGGGTCAACTTCCGTGCCAAGATTAAGGTCTTCTACCTGATTTTGTTAAACAACCTTTCTAAGGGCACTAGTCCTCAGGGAATGACATTCCCTTTCAACTGCAGAACTTCGTGACCAGCCATATTCTCCTCCCATTTATCTTCTGAAGCGTTTTCAGCCTCTTCTTCTTCACAAGTATCAACTTCCATGTTGGAAAATTCCCCAACTGTTTCCAAAAACCTTTTCACCTGTTCTTCATCCTCAAGCACCTGCCAATGTTTGATGTTGTCTGGAATTGATGGTCGATATCTTACCTCGATTTCATATCTCAAGAGAGGGTTCTGAGGTGGACGGAAAGTACTGGCAGCCACTACAAGGGAATTTTCCATCCTATTCTGCTCCCGGGGCATGAACTGGATATTGAATGCCAAGAAGAAATTTTCCACCAGATCCCAAATTTAATTCCTATAAGCCCTTAGCCTAGGATGTTTGGCTTGGCACTGATTCTTCACCTATCTTACCACCATCTCCGAATCTCCCAGAACCTTTAGACTTTGTATGTTCATGCTCTTGGCTATCTACAGCCCCAACATAAGTGATTCATATTCGGCCACATTATTGGTGGCTTCATATTCCAACTTGAAAGACAAAGGGACCCATTGGCCTGTAGGAGAAATCAATAATACTCTAGCCCCATTACCTTATTTTGAGTTTGCTCCATCAAAATGAAGTGTCCAGATCTCTGCTTCATGACCCTGAAATGACTGCTCAGTCTTGGTCTGGCAGAATGATGGTTCGTGAGCATATTCTTGATCTTCCTCCAGCATAAAACATGCGAAATCTCCCTCCTTGCTATAAACTGGAGAATTAACTGAGTCATCCGCCTTGGTAACTGTCTTGACAAATCTAGTTTCCCGATATAGCCTCCTCTCCTGGCCACCAAAGATAGGGATAGTGGCATAGGTCAAGTCCATCTTGATTGATCCACCAATTTTAGTTCCCCAAGATATTGATAGCAGCATGCTGAAGCGAGCTGGGATGTCAGCCACCACGATGTCCATTACTACACTTTTTGCTGGGATCTGGGCCAAATTGACCACCAGATCCTTGATCATGCCCAGGCATTTAACTCTCTTGGAGTCAAATGAATAAAGGTCCTTGTATGGACGAGTGATTTGTAGTCCTAGTTGTTCCATGACCGAGATGGGTAGAAGGTTATGAGAGGCTCCTGAATCTAACATACAGTTATGTAGCAGCAGGTCATGTATTACTAAAGACACATAAAACGGGGGAGTGGCAGCATCTAATTCTTCAACATGTGGGCCAAATACAACCATAGGCCTTTCTTCTTGAAGATTCAGACTGTCTGGAATATGTATTACTTCTGGGGGAAGCATAAAGGATGTGACCTGGGACTGATATGCAGGTTGTTTTAACAATTCAGTCAAGGGAACTGGGATCTTTACCTTTTCAAGCTCTTTTTGTAAACTAAAGGCAGAGGAGGACCTATCCACTAACACTTCTTTTGATTCTTTATCTTTTGAGTCTTTGCTTTGGAGGAAAGGTTTTACTTCCTTTATGATGGGCTTGACATTAGTGGGTGCAGTTACTTGTGAAGATGAAGGAATTTGATCAGCAGAATGTGAAGATTGGTCAAGAGGTCTCTTACCTTTGTCTGGGGTTCTTTGAGCTGTCGCCTCCTTTTAAGCAGGTGTTTCTTGTGGAGGTGTGTCCTCCTCTTGATCCTGAGTGTGAGTTCTCTTCCTAGAAGATCTGAGATCATATCTTCTACTGAACTGAGCTTGCATGAAATCGACGAAATGCTTGCAGTAGTCATTGATCTCAAGGTCTTCAGTGCTTTCATTAACTTTTTCTTTAGCATGTGACAACATCTCTATTTCATCACTTTCATGTAGGGGGCATTCAACTTCCTCACTGTTTGAGAAGGCAAGGTCTGCTTCCTCCTGCTCATAGGTGGTGTCTTCGACAGGACCATCCATTTGACCTTATAAGTATAGAGGATGTGGTACCTGGTCTAGCTGCTCCTTTTGTTCCCTTTGCAGTATCTGCAAAGGTGGCTTCCTGTATTGAGGATTGAATCCCCTGTTTGGAGCATTTTGGAAATTCTTGGGGGGTGAATTCTTGGCCTCCATTTCAAGCTTAACCAGCTTACTTGAAAGGTTCTTAATCATCTTGTTCATCTCCTCAATCTTGTCATAAGCTGAATCTCTATCTTGGCTCTAGGTGGATACCTCTTCTTTTCCCCTTCTTTTAGTATCCTGTTCAGGTTTTCCCTTGGATTTTCCAGTAGAGGAAAAAATTGCTTCTAGCTCCAATGCATCTGTCTGTGCATCATCCAGGGTGGCTGGCCTTCTTTCTCTCAGAGAGAAACCAAATTCAGAGTCAAAAGTGGCCACGAAAACCACCTTGGCAGCAGTCTGGTGAGGTTTCATGTCGGCGGGGAGGCTCAGATATAACTTGTTAAACCTCTTGATAAATTCTGACACTCCTTCAGCATGTCTTTTCTTGAGTGTGTTAAACTCTATAAGACAATGTCCATGGTCTTTCTTCTCTCCCCATTTTCTGAGGAAAGTATTCTCCATTTCGTCCCATGTGGTGATGGAACGGTCTCCTAGTGTCTTGAACCATTTTCTGGCTTCACCATCCAGAGATTGCACAAACAGTCTTAGGACTATGTCAAGGTGTTCCACGTTAAAATTCTCTGTGAAAGAGCAGAAAACCTCAAGATGTTTCTGAGCTTCGATCTCATTTTCCCTATTGAATCGGGGAAAGATATTTAAATATTCTTGTGGCATGTCATTTAGCACTTGAGGTAACGCCAGAGGGGCATATTTATTCAACAGGAAGCCAAGGACATTGGCCATTGGAGGAGGTGGAGGTAGTGCAAGGATCTGAGGTGTAAAAGGAGGAAGAGGAGGTGGAAGTGAAGTACGAATAACGATAGGAATGTACTGGACAACAGCTTGAGGATTTGATGGGAATGACGGGCTGTGGACAACAGATACTTCAGTGACCTCCTTAACCTCTTCGACTTCAGGGGTAGGGTGGAAAGATTAATATGTGGTATCTCTTGACCATGATTCGTCTTTGACTTGGACACCTCCCCGGGGTGGACTATCTGAGTAGTAATCGGTCTCTCCCACAGTGGAGTCAGGACCTTGTGCTTGGGAAACTTGAGACGAGGAGGACGGAAAATCTTCTAGGGAGAATTCAGGGATCTCAGTATGAACAGACTATCTTTCCCTCCAACTCCTTCTATGTAGGATATTTTCTGGGTCAGACACAGAAGGTGTCTTTGGCTGAGACGTATTTGACCTCAGATGTGGCTTACGAGGAGCCAGGACTGCAAGTAAATTTACCTGATAAATGAATGTGGAGTCGCCAAGGTGAGGGATATACAACTCTCAACTCTCCATGCTCACCTAATTGAAGATTGAATAGGTTTTGTCGAGGCCTGGGGATTTTAATTTCTCTCAACTTCAGTTCCCCGACAACGGCGCCAAAAAGATGTTGTCATTCCTAGAGACAGCCTTGAGTTGTGAAATACCAGTGCCTAGGACATCTCATGTAGTAAGGAGCATAAAATATATTTCAGGACTATTATCGGCATGAGGCTCTTTACTACTTCAACCTTTACAAGGAGTTACAATATAAATGGAACCAGACTACTCACAGATTCAGCATAATGAAAAGATACTGCAGAGGCAAGGAGTGAATCCTCAATATAGATGCTTCAGACAACTCAAAGATAGATTTCTGTAGGGAGGGCTGGGTTCTAAAACGTTTTACAGAGATTTGAAAATCAACGATGTTCGCTGCGTAGAAAGTAATGGAGGAATACTAACTACTAATGAAATGGAATTCCATAAACATATATAAACATGAGATGGGCTTAAGAAGATAAGAATCCATACATGTCAACAGTTTTGAAAGAATAGCATCCCACAGTATTTAATATAGAGGAAAGAAGAGTGAAGTGGAAAGTGAAACAACATACCATGCCTGAGCCATATTTAAAGTGCCTAGACTAGTTAAGTATAAGTATCAATAGCGATAAATTTATACCGGAGCTAGTGAGCCACTCGCATTCCATAACATGATATAAGAAAAGTGGAGATAGTGAAATAGACAATGAAACAATATCACATAAGACAGAGTCACAGACTATAAAACATTAAGACCAGAATCCTCACGTAAAGTAAAACTTCTCCTCACTGAGACCCAACGGGCTCTTCACATTTCTATTGAGATTTCCACAACAAGCATACAAAAATTCTTACACAGCAAAATTCTTCCGAAAATCTGGAACCTGTTTTTCTCTTCAGATCTTGCTTATATAGAGGCCTCAGTACATGAGCGGGAAGATATTTTTGGGAAAAATATCTTCCATGCATGCCAGAAATTAGTTAGAGGTCTTTATCAAAATAACCGAAATTTTATGATGAGGAATAGAGGCATCTCATCATTTGCAGTTAGGCACTCAGCCGTTTTGAAGTAAAATATTAAACAATAGTCTTGGTAGAAAAGTAAAATGCTAGAGTGGAACATAAATTCCACTTGAAACTTAAAATTAATTAACTAAGACAAAAAGTAAAAAGGCCACTAGGGCCGGATCATGAATTGACAGTATTTCACTGATGAGAAGGGGTTGAGGTAGTCGTTGACACTGGTGGTGAAACATTTGTTGACGAGCTGGCGATCTGGTTGGCGAACTGAGTGCATCTTTGTTGGTTGTCCGCTGAAGGTTCAGGCATCTCTATGAATCCTTCCACCTTGATATAGGCTTCGATGAGGGCGTTGAAACCTGCCTCAGTGGGGATCTTGTGTTTTATCAGATGAAGGAGAACGAATTCTTGGTGGAGAGATGAAACAATAGTCTCAGCTTTTAACCAAGCATATTTATCTGAAAAGATGTCCGTCCGGTCTCTTTCTTCCTAGAGACGTGTTTTATATTCTGTTAACGTGGAGGACTTGCCTGATGATGTCGGGAGAAAGAGAAAAAATCTTATTCCCCTGAGCTGAGGTAAACGTGCCTCGACGCTCGTTGTAGGCATCTCTGAGCCAGCAAATAAAATCGACCACCGGGTAGACTGGGGGGGTAATCTGATGATATAAACCTGATACAACCACCTGATATCAATCCCTATTCTCGACATGTCGCCTAAAAAGCTCGGGTTTTATACTGCTGATGGGAAAAGGGTATTGGGGATCACAGATTTCGGCTTGCAGGTCAATGAAAGGCTCGAACTCGGGAGGGTTTCTGGTTTCACGGACCTGAGGAGTCTCTGGTTCAGTTTTCTTGGGTGTGCCCCTTCCCATGACTGACATACAAAACTTTTAAAAAACGAAAGGAAAGTAGAGGGAATATGAGGGACGGAATACCTGCGCAGTAGGAAATTTTCTCGGGAAAACGACGCGGGGGTACTGACAGTGACCGGGTAGACCTGGCACTAGCTCCCACTTAGTTTATACCATAGCTAGAAGACCTGTAAATTTTACTACAGTAAAATACGGGAGGACCGTTATCTAAGATTGAAAATCCTGAGGTAAAAGGCGGAGAGGTGAAATAAACGGGGTGAGTGTCATAAGGACACTGATAGTGGAGCATGCGGCGTATAAGGATTGGGTGTCAGTTGGAAGTAGGTGAATACCGCGTGCCGGGTTTAATACTGGTACGGGCCTCGGTACCAGCTCACCTAGAGACTTACCTTACCTTTCTGTCGCGTAAACCACATGGTTGTTGTAACATATTCTTCGTAAGACTGGTTGAATACACAGCATACAGACCTCTAGGGCCCGCGCTTCACTCTGCCACATCACGCTTACCCGTACTTCGCTCTGCCACATCACGCTTACCTGGGGTCTACCCCGTGGCACGTCACCGTAATTCCGTGGGGGTACGGGTCTCTTCCCCCTTCCGCTTCTTGACCCCCTCGGAATTTCCAATATGAAGAATTCCCTCACGTGCATACTATGAAAGCGGCAAGCCTTTTAATAATTTCATTTTGCGTCCTTTACACCATACCTTTGCCTTTTTGTATTACCTTTGCCCTTTCACTTTATGTTTGGACCTTTTTCGTACATATGCCTCGGTTTTAGGCACGTGACTTGTTTTATCATCGTTTCCCTTCAACCATTCTTTAAATTTTTCACCACCCATCATACATTTGATACATGACTACTCAAGGGTTACCTTAAAAATTGACTGATGTTAATTAATGATCAACATCATGGATAGCAGAAAAGTGGTCATTTCATTTACTAACTTCCTTCCAAAATCATTCCCCTTGTAAAAATACCCCATCCCTTTCATTTTTATTCTTTCCCCTTATTTCACCCTTTTTCCCTTGCAAAAAATCCCTTTTCTTAAGTTAAAATGCATATCTTCCTTTGGAAAAGTAAAACCCCTTTATTAAATTCCATTTTTATTCAAAACGCAAAAGTACCTTTAATCTAAGTATTTCTTTAAAAAAAGGTGATAGGTCGGGTCCCACAGTGAAAAAATGCTTTCCCGATATGAATTTTAAAGTTAAAACTTAGTGTATTTAATCTCCCGCATTATATATATTACTAACATTTAACTTTATTATATTTAACTCCCGCATTAAACCTTTTATCCCGTATTAAAATAATTCCCATATATATCATTCCCCGCCCATTATTTTTATATAACCTATGGTTTTATTTTCCCACATTAATATATTTCGGGCCCACTTATTATTACCCCTGCCTATTATAAATCCCCACTTACCCAAACCCCATTGGTTAATATATTAAACTTCGCTTATTACAAAGTCCCAACCCCATGCAATTAAAACCATAGCTTATATTCATATTAACCTATTGCATCATAATATCCTTGGCCCCACGCAATCAATCCCGACACATCCGTCGCATCCTCCCAACCGTCAAATCTTAACAGATCAAATCCAATGACCAGCATTGCCTATCACACATCCGATAGACCTACCTTTAGCTACACCCCGACCTTGCTATATCCATGGTTTTCAGAGCTCCGCTAATATCTATGTGTTGTCTTTTCATTTGATCGCATTGCCAGAAATTATACCACTCGACCACTTTGGCTCATGCGAAAACCACTGAGCGATTTTCTCTTGCCCATTACGCAAACCACCCTGTCAATTCAAATTGACCGCGCATTCAATGTAAACACTGCTTGATAAAAAAATGCATATATGTTGCCCTTTGTTAGCCCTTTTACCACTTTCTGTTACACCTTCACGCAGAAAGAGCATTACCAACCCATTTTCAAGCAAAGATCACACTGCCGACCTCATTTTAAGCCCAATTCAACTAGAATTCAACCATTTGCTGCCAAAAGACACTGCAAAAGTCATCCAAAGCACTATTAAAGACCTTTGAACCCTCAGAAAATATTCTGCAACCCCAGAACCCTTCTGCAAATCAAATCTCCATCTTTCTCCAGGTATTCCTCAAAGTAATAAGACCTGTGCTTACAGAAAAAGAGTAATAAGTAATTGAATTAGTATAAGAGCCTTAGCATACAAAAAGGAACCTCTGTAGTTTCCCAAATCCGTTTTTTCTACAGACCCTATGCATATTTTCACAGATTCTGAGGCTTGAGACTGTTTTAATCACATAGATTGAATAATTGAAGAAGTTTAAACCTTTGCAAACCTGAAAAATCCCTGTAGCTTCCTAAATCCTTTTTTTTGCAGACCATAGGCATCTGTTTACAGAAATCTGAAGTACTGATATTGTTTTTAAAACACAGATAGTAAAGTTTGATCAATTGAACAATTTTATACCTTTTCAGACCATAGAAAAGACCCATGTTTCATACTAAATCAATATGAAAACTGTAAATCATCTGTCTGAGGTGCTCCTACAGGCCTAAGTCAATTTTTTCTAAGTAAAAGATTAATCAATTGAAGAAATTTAACAAAAGAATGACTTCCAAAAGAATTATATCTATCAATCCTCTGTAACCTCCTGTTGTAGATGTAGAACACACTCCCTTAGCTGACAAAGATTTCAAGATTAATGACACAGTCACTGAATTTAACCTTCTTGAGCTCCACTGCTAGAGCCATGAAAAATCCATAGACCAAGCAGACGAGGTTTTCATTTGGGAATCTAATTTTCCAAAGTATGTATTCCCACAAACTTTCCAGTGCCCAGAAGTGATAATATTTTGTCAATCTTGCTATTTCCTTGACCAGAGAGCCATAATAAACCCTAAAAATAAATTATGTTTACTATTACAGCTGAGTCAATTAATCAAATGCTCCAGATCCAATCCAAGCCAAATGAAACTCCTTTTTCCATTGAAGCTCTTACACAGTTGTATCTAAATCTGGACTTCCCCAAGAGGTTCCAGATATTCCAAAATTTCATTCCTTCATCTGTAGAAATTCCCAAGATAAATCCTCCATACTCATCTCCATAAATACGCATGTTGTCTTTTTCTCTTGGTTATTTCACAGATGAGCATGTTGATGTTGCAGTACTAGGTTTTTTGTCTAATTTCACACCTACTCAACCTCCTGCTACCATTTTCAAAATTTCCCAATACCTAGCTAATAATATTCATGAACAATTGGTAAAAATGCCTGAAGAAGGTGTTTTCAACTATTCCTCAGTCCTATTCCACATGTTTTTGTATTTTCAATCAGAGAAATTTTCCATCAACCTTCAGAAGCTTGATGTTGAATAAAACCCACATTTAGTCATATTTTGGACTCCTTTAATAAGAAAAGACTCCACACAGTCCACCTATACAGATTTTATTGATTCCTTCATTCATCCTATGGTCAATACGTTGAACAAAAACATGCATCCCATAATCAGTGAGGAGATAAAAAAGGTACTACAGTTTTCAGAGCATAATATAACAAGAGATTGGTACTTGTACCAAAACCATACTGAGATAAGAGTATATGGATCAAATATTATTCCATATAAACTATCCAAATATGATCCAGATTTATGAAGGAATGCAACAGAATACAGAAATAACCATAAACATAGAAATACAATGGAAATAAGGCTTCATTTCATTAATATCAAATCACAAAAATATGCTTACAAACATGATGGAAATAAAATAGCTAGGGTGCTGGTAGCGAATCTCTGAGAAGAGATGTGGCGGCTACCGACCTCTGAATTGTGTTACAATGAGGCTCGAGGGCCTATTTATTATGGAGAAACAATGGAGAACTCTAAACGTCCAAAAACCTAACCCTAGGAGATTAAGCGCCAAAATTATGGGCCCCGTTTGGGTAAATTGATGTTTCAACTTCCCGGGGATGTAACTTCAGCATACTATCTCCGTTTGGGGCTTCAAAATGGCTTCGAGAGTTCAGGATCCGAAAAAACTACTAAAAATAGTAAGTTGTGAAAAAACTGAAAGAGATAATGGTAGGGCCCCAAGTGGAATAGGTGGGTGGCCACCAATATCCACTTGGATCAAAATACCTCCCAATGAGGTTATTTTCCCTTGAGTATATAAGACAGATTCTTAATTCTGATTCAATCAATTTCTTAGCAACTAAGAAAAAGACACAGTACAAAATAAAAAATCAAGTTGGTCCTTTCATTTGTAATAGTAGAGATGTAGGTCCAGAGGCAGAAATGTACTTGTAGGAGTTTATATTTAGTAAAGGTTTTCTATGGTATTATGATCCTCTAGGAGTAATAAGTAAACTGAGAGTTAAATGCAAACTAACTCCTGATGTACATGAGAAGAAACCAGACATTGAGAAATACTCCAACCAGTTTGAATGGTTGGAGAACACCTTGATAGAGGTAGAGAAGCAAGGTGATACTAGTCAAACTTTGCAAACTCCATCCCAAGAAGATAAAAGCTCGAAGAGAATTAGAGAGGAAGGGTTATATATTGCGGAGACTACAAATGAAACCAAATTTAAATTAATGTACAGGAAGAAGCCTAAATTAAATCCTGTTAATGAAGGAGTATAAAAAATAGAAGTGGATGATACAAAAACAACAGCAAAGGACAATGCACCTCTTACAGTGATTAAAGAAACACATCAGCCTTCAACTTCAAACACTCAGCTTATTCAGAAGCAACACAACGTTGAAATTTCATCTTCCAGCAAACCAGCAAAGAAGGAGATGGACATTATGCAGAAATATAGAGAGATAAAGATGAAAAATGAAGCTTTGAAGACTGATACATACAACTAGTATTGTAAACAGTCACCCAGTGACCAAAGCAGATTGCTTTCTGCTTTTGACTATAAGACTATAAAAATGCAAATGACCTTCCTGTAGCCTAAAGTAAAGCATCCTAAAACACCATTAGATTACAAAAAGTCCTCATATGAAGTTCAAGCAGATGATCTTCATCCTATTGATCAAATAGAATTTCACAAAAAAGCTGGTGAAATTATTTATTGAACAGTGAATAATAAGGCCATGAGTGTACAGAAGCTCCAAAACACTCTTGCAAACACCAAAGATCAGCTCAAATTGGAAAAAGAATCCTCTCAAACTAAGGATAATAGAATCAAATCACTGGAAGATTTGGTTATTGATGTAGGATATGATCCTAGTAATGTCAAAGTTGTAGATGAATTGATAAAGAAGAAAAATGTAGACATTGATGCATTAAAGAAGCAACTTAAGCTGCCTCCTACTAAAAATCCTCAAGCAAAGGAAGTGTTACAAGATGCAAATAAAAAATATGAGATGATGAATCTCATACTTCAGTTGACTACCCAAATCAAGGAAATGGAGAATGAAATGGACAAGTTGGTCCAGGAGAAAAAGGATAGAGCAGAAGAAGTTCATGTTAGGTCCCCGTAATTTCCAGATTGGCAAGAACATGAACAGGGGTAACATCAAACCAATCTTTGGAGTCTTGGGACCTAGCCTTCCTGGACTCAAAGAGGGATCTCTCTATGTTTTCTTGTAAAGGTTTTAACTTGTTTGATTTTATGGTTTAGATTTTAGGCTAGTTATAGGGTTTAGGGTTTGCTTGTTTGTTTATTTGGTTGGATAGGTTGTTAAGACAAATATGTAGAGTAAGAGAGAAGTCAATCCATTGGGATATGGGGTCTGAAAAGGCCTTGAAAAGTGAAAAATGATTCAAGGATAGTTCATAGGGCGAGTTGGCAAGGCCAAATGGATCTAAGTAGGTCTAGGGAGAGTGAAATAAACATGGAGTTGTGTAAATAGTGAGTTAAGGGGCAATCAAGGATCCTTTAAAAAACTAATAAAACAAGGAAAAGCTTTTAAGATGATAGCATAACAAATTTGAAGAGCAGTGAAGGATTCTTCAATATCACCTAGGCTAAGTAGTTCTTAAAAAAAAAAATAAGTGAGCTAAGAGAGCAGTGAAGGATTCTCTAAAACTTGCTTGCAAACATATAGAAATTTAACATAACATCTTAGTAATACTAAAGAGAATTCAAGGATTCTTTAGCAAAACTATGAGGAAGAAAACATAGAAATCAGGGGATGTAGACAAAGCAAGGTGCCCAAGGCATATCCTACTCCAAAATTTCTATATCATGATCAAAGAAACATATTGAGAACTAAAGAAAACAAATACAGAGATGGAAAACATCACCATATCACCAAGCTTAATAAATCCTAAGAGTGAGCCTGATCCATGGAAGCACAGTCCAACACCATCACAAGGTACCAAAGCCAATTTCATAAATAGACTTAGAGTCTATTTCATATTATGTTCAGCAACCAACCAAAAAAATACAATAATACCTCCATGCTCCATTTAACCAGAAAATCAGGAGGTGGAAATCCTAAGAGACTTCTAGAAACCATAAATACACCATAAATGTCATTTATGTCCAAAGAGGCCATGCAAGGCCCAAGGCACATGATAACTATTGCAATAAATGAAAGATAACCTAAACATAACTCCTTAATCAAATTTGAAATGATTTGCCCAAAAAATCTCGAAAATATCCTTCATTGTGTTTTGTTGACTTTTTTGCAAGAGGGTAGCTTCAAAGGTCTAAAAGCATAGCGCCTACACAGGAAAAATGGGTCCACTTGCAGCCAAGTTTTGATGGACTTCCCAATGTCGGAATTGGCTCCGTGATGGCTTGTTTGAAAGCCTATTGAGTCTAATTTCCAAAATTTCCCTTGGTTTTCTGATTGGGATCCATTTACCTGTCCAAAAAGGAAAACTCTCAAAACTGCTCTAGGCACAGCACCAGGCCTGAAAAAGAGGCAGAAAGGTGAAAAATGACATGTTTTTTAGCCTTTTGAGGGACCAAAGATGCTCCAAATGCTCTGAAATTTGGTAAGCATGCCGTAATTGAGGTGAGGATTCCAAAAATACAAATTTTTCCTCCTTAGGATGCTTGAGATGAAAGTGTAGCGCCAAGGGTTTAGCGCCAAGGGTGTTGCGCTTAGAGGCCTCAAAATTTGCAAAAAACCAAAATTTGTCAAAAATTTCCCAAAATTGGTGGATGTCTTCCTTATGGGATTTGCGAGGCTTGTAGAGAAGATTCAACCAAGTTTCCATGGTTTTCTTGGGCTTTTGCCTCTTTGAGCTTTAGTATTTTGGCATGGGCTTTTTTGAGTTTAGCCCTTGCAATTTGGTTTCTCTGGGCATAATGCTTGGTCATCTTCCTTTGGAGATCAAGATCTCTCTTTGCCTTCTTCAACTGCTTGTTTTCATATTTATAATAGTAAATGTTATACATTACCATGCCAAGACATCTTTCTAGATCTATGATCTCTGCATCTTTGCTTTGGAGCAGTATGCTAGTGGCCCTCTCCTTATCTTTAGTTTCACTGTCAAGGTCCATGATGTCAAGCTCATGCTTACCTTTCTTACTTTTCTTCACCTTTTGTTTGCCTTTTTCAAGCTTCTGAGCTAAGGTGGATGGCATGGTCCCTTTCCTTTTAGAGGCAGAAAACACAAGCCTTTGTCCTCTTTAATATGTCAATGGAAGAGGTTTGATGGTGATCATTTCAATGTCTTGATCATGGCTGCCATCATTTGTTTCCATGTTTTCCTCTTCATTACCCTAAATACTGCTTACCTCTTTGCCTTCAACATCAGCCTCACTTTTAGTCTCTTTACTGATTTCTGCACTTTCATTTTGTTCTTTATTGTAGCTACTTGCCTCATCATTGCTGTGATCTTCATTTTCAATATCATCCTCTTTATTTTCTTCACTGTTTTCATGACTGTCATGACTATCATTTTCCTTGTTGTCTTGTTCCTCACTGATACTTGCTTCATTGGTGTCCATGCTATCTCTAGCCTCTTCATTTTATTCATGATTATCATCTTCATCTTGGCTTCTCTCTTCATCTTTTCCCTCATCTCTATCATGGCTATGAGCCTCACTGTTTTGACAGTCATTAGGGCTCTTAGTATCACAATTATCCTTAGGAGCATCCTCTGTCTCTTTATAACTTGCGTCATCTTCATTATCATCTACCTCCATTTCTTCTGCTTCTTGTTGGCTTGACTCATCATCACCCTCATCTTCATTTTGGTTTGATTCATTGTCACCCTCATCCTCATGGTCACTTGCTTGTTCACTGCCACTTCCTTCTTGATCTGATGCATTAGGAGAAGATGAGGAAGGGAGTTTTTCTTGAGGAGAGGATACTTATAGAAAATGAAATTAACTCAAACAGATGATAGAAAACACACATACAAAAACAGACACAAAGTAATGGCAAAAAAAAGTCTTCAGCCTCATGGTATTCTCATCATTCTCTCTTATTAAAAGAATTTAGTTTACAATTTAAATAGATGAGAGACAATGTCTTAAGATAGTTCGTGCTATAGACTTAGACTCCTTTGGTTGAGATAATTTCTCACCAAACACCCACCAAGATAGGAGTTAGCTAAACTAACTCCAATCTTTGAGGAACAACCCAAGAGTTAGGCACATATTCCTAACTTGAAATATTTAATTAATTAATTTATTATTTTGGATTTATTATTGTTATGTGAGAGAGGCTAACATTCCCCCCTTCAATTACAAATCCAAAAGAACGAGGAACCGTCTTCCAAGTTCTCATGTTGATCCTCAAAAACATTGCCTGAAAAACTGCCAAAGCTGGATGCTGAAAAATTGCAATATGAAGAGACCATGAGTCAGCTGGATGTCTGATACATCTCTGAATTTCACTTGACAACTCCATCAAGTGCCAAGTTTCAAAAATATCCATCTGTCCTTTGCGTGAAATCAACATCTCTTGTCCTCTAACAAAATTTTTCTTTGCCCACTGGCTGATGATGTCAAAAAAACAAATCATTGTTGCTTTTGCTGGGTTGAAAACTATTCACTGCCTCTTTTCTATCAATTGGCCACTGGAAAATTTGTTGATGCCCACTGGTTGTTGAAGATTCCCACTGGCCGCTTTTGTTGGTTTTGTCGAGACTTTCAGTTTGACAACCACTGTTAATTTCATTGACATTTTCCCCCCTTTGGAAACTGAAAGGAGAGACACTTCTCTTGGAAAGTATTCCTGAACTCCCCCCATTAGGTGTAGGATTTTTACACTAGTGTACTCCTCCGTTCAACTGCATGAGAGTACTATCATATTTTCACTGTTGGCTGCACTATGTGTGATTGTATTCGGTTGTAGAACTGAGACAATATTTTGACTATGGATGACCATTTCCAAGGGTCGATCCATTCATAATGTATCTTCAATCTGGTTGTTTGTTGTTGGTTGTGACATTTTGCTGAGGAATGATTGGGCTTGCCACAATGGCGACAAGGATGGAGATCAAAACATTGATCTTCCATATGACCGGTTCTTTGACAATGAGAACATTTTGATTGGACTTCAACTTCAGGTTGCGTGCAATTCTGTTTGTCTGCAACTTTGGGTTGTGTGCATTGCTGGTTGTCTGTAGCCTTTTCAGAACTTGCTAAGGTGAGTTGTGGAAGAAATCTTGCACTGACGAACTTAATTGGCTTGGAATAATCTGGGATATGCAGGTTGGTGTCATTGTTGACATATCCTAAGCCTCTTCGATTCTTGTTATTTTGAATTTCTTCCCATGGCTTGATGATGGGTTTGGAAGAAATTGGAATTGAAACAACTTCAACACTGGAAGTTGTTGGGATGAATGACTAATCATCTGGATGGTTCAAAGACTTGAAAGTATCATGCTTTTCTTGCAATTCATTCCGTTGAAGTTGCGACTCTAGTTGAAGAAACTCAATAGTTTCATGTGTTTGTTGTAGATGCTGTGAAATATCAGCAAGAGTTTCTTTGTTGATGTACACCATGTCTTCATCACTGGAGATGATCAAACTGTGAAGAATGTTTAACAACTGAATATGTTGTGCCATCTGAACTTGCTCACTTGAAATCAAGCTCTCTTGTCGGAGATGTCGTGCTTTGAACTGTTTCACTTGATTTTGGTACTTGAAGGACAGGCTCGCTTGCTATGTGGCTTGAATGGCACGCTTACTTGATTTGTTGCTTATTGCGCTTGCTTGGAACACTTGCTAGAATTGTAGAATTTTCTTGCTTAAACTCTGGAATTCACGCTCACTTGATGAAGATCGCGTTTGCTTGAACGCTCACTTGACTTACTTGATGACTTCACGCTCACTTGAATGAATAGCCACGCTCGCTTGATGTCGATATCAACTTGCTTGATTGTTTTAACTTTTTTGGTTGCTTTGATGATTGCTGCAATGAACTTCACGCTAGCTCGCTTGATGGTTTGATCTTTGTACTGACTTGATGCAAATTGCTTGAATGAATAATCACGCTCGCTTGGAGATGTAAACTTGTTGCTTGTTTTCTTTATAAATTCGTGCACTCACTTGATTTTGCGTAAAGGAAGGGTGTCGAACACTGTCGACAATGCACCCAAGAAAGCTTACAATGATTTTAATGATTCACTTAAAACAATGAACTCCCTTATCCTCTTAAAAATTCATTAACAATGAATTTTTAATGATTCACTTAAATCAATGAATTTGATTACAAGTTCTTAAATGGATTTGCAAGAACATTGATGAAGACTTTGCTTTGAAACACTGGAGTTTTCAGATTCATGAACTTGATTGTATTGCGTTGAAGTAGAATGTCGATGTTGAAAACTTTGATTATTTGTTGTAGTGACACAATTGCACGTGTTGAGCTTAATTATCCTTCCTTGCAGCTTCTTCTTTACATGTGGTGTGCTTGCTTGTATTGAACTTTATGTATGTGTTAAATGAGATCATTTATGTGTCAAAACTAGACACAGATCATAAGCAACAGCATGAAGCAATAAAAATACTCATCATCACAAACATACACATAGTGTACCTAAGATCCCCTTAGTCAATTTCGGGCGGATCTAGGACACAAGTACCAAAAAATATGTCTTTATTAAGTACTGGAGTACATCAACCTTTCATCTTTTACAATATCGGTATTGAAGCTTTCTCAAATAATGATAATTTTACACTCGCAAATTTTGGAAACAAATATCTTCAAAAAATGTGTGCACTGATCGCTCACACCTTATCTCTCCAAATACTCCTTATGTCTTCATTTATAACAAATCTTAAAATATTTTAGAAATCCACCTTATTAATCCAACTCATTACAATATTCACCCTTATATCTCCAAAAAAATAAAAAATAACATAAAAATATTCTTTCCACTCCTTATCTCTCCCAAAAATCACTCATTAAAAAAACACCTTTAATCCACCTTATACCTCCTTTTAAAATTCACTTTATTACAAAAATAAAAAGCACTCCTTATCTCTCCAAAAAGAGTCCTTTAATTTTAATCCCTTTTAAACCCCCATTAAAAAATAAGAAGTTCCTTTTAATGAAATGAAAAAAGTGAAAGTTACGTTCACTTTAAAATGTGAATGAAACTACTTTTAAAGCACACCTCATGCTTTAATAAAATCAACATCCTTTGACCATTTAAAATGTTCTTTTAAAATAACTCGTTGTGCATGCTTTTAATGCTTTTAACAATCCCCGTAACTTTTATTCACGCTCGCTTCAGTGGTTCGACTGCACCAGAAAAACATCGGCAACATGGCATTAGTTCAACTCTTCGTGCAGAAAAAGGGATAATAGATTTTGCGTCGTCTGGTGCAAAATAGATTCTCAGAATTTCACATAGAGCTGGATTTTCTTTCACCGTAGGCACTTGAGAATCCATGCATTCAACATGAGAACTTACAACATATCGAACATTAAATTGTGAATTTGAGAACAAAATACACACACTGGTGACTATTACTAAGTGTAGGCATATTTACCTTCTTAGCACATATTTTGAACCAATTTTGTGTAGGGCCGCTACAACGTTTTGGACATCTGATGAATGATGGACGGTGAGTGGGAAACACACACCTATTCCTCCCTCAACTGTTGGCAAAAACTCATAGCACACCAGTCCGCCATTTCCAAGTCTGTCAACTACTCTGAATGAATATTGTCGCCTCTCCAATAGCTGCCCATGGGTCGCTTTATGGCTGCAACTCGGCCCACCAAAGAGTTTCGTTTTCCAGGAACAAACTGTCATTTCTCATTGAATCCAAGACCTTTTAACATGAAAGAGCATGTGCTTATAACAATTTTTTCCTCCGCTGGAAGTAGTGGGGTCTACGCAGTCAATATTATCACAATAGTAAAGGGCTTCTACAAGAGAATTATAAATCTTTTAGCAGAATCGCTATTGATAATAACTAGATGCTTGGTTTTAGATGGGCTGGGATTTTTAGAAAAATGTTGGTTAAATCAAATTATATGTGGCGGCGGTCGAACCTCGTCCAAGTTTCCATTTTCAGGGCTTTGAACGAACACGCACGAAAAAAGACCAAAGGGTGGCTCTTTTTTTACACAGTAAATTTCAACACAAATTTCGGCAGCTCCATCAAATGTTAACCTCTGAAGATCACCATTCCAATGCTCTCGACTCTTGTATATAAATCGAGCTCCTCTAGAAACACTTACGCACTAGCAGCTTTTATAGTTTTGATGTTGAGATTCTCCTGATCAACTTCATCTCTCTGCTTGCAATAATACGAACACTCTCTCCACACACTGATTCCACTAGTTAGCGCTTCACAAAACAATGAACTATGAACACCACCAATCTGAGCATGCACGCTTCTCATCTAGCACAAGTTTTTGATCTGACTCCAACAAGAAACAACCGTTCGGCCCACTCTTCTTCGAATTAATCTTCGACCATAACCAAAGCTCTTTACGCTACTTCTGCGTTAAATATCCAATCAATTCAACGCGGCTAACGACGCCCTTTCTGCATGAACCACACATAGATATACGACTCCACAATGATTGGAAGCTCTTGTGTAATAAATTCATTCCAGGGTCTGCTTATGCACATGATTTCCTCAGTAGACACAACATAGAATTTACGGTATACACCATCATCTCTTTCATTGCAGGCATGGTCAAACATGTAATACAAAATCAATATCACGATCGGGCATACAACAAAAATAGTGCCGGTGTCGAAGACCTCGAATTCCTTGTATGTGGTTTAGTCTACAACTACAAAAATTTGAAGGTCTAAGCTTGAAAATGCACCAGATTTTCTCACAGTCGACTAGTGTGCTCCTTCACATTCAACATTCTCCTTCATGCCAACAGAATGGATCTTAAGCAACACCAATGGATAGGATCCTCCAAACAACGCCTCCAAGCAATGCCTCAATTCATGATCTCCATGTCAGTGGCTTGTATCTTCAACAAAACGCATTCTCACGGATTCTTTGGCATTCAAACTTTGCACCCAGCCACACGCACAAGATTTACACAGTAGCAAACAACTCTCTCAACAGGTCCTCAAAAAAACACACTGTAAGCTCTGATACCACATGTAGAAAATGAAATTAGCTCAAACAGATGACAGAAAACACACATACAAAAATAGACACAAAGTAATGGCGGAAAAAAGGCTTCAGCCTCATGGCATTCTCATCATTCACTCTTATTAAAAGAATTTAGTTTACAATTTAAATAGATGAGAGACAATGTCTTAAGATAGTCCATGCTATCTTAGACTCCTTTGGTTGAGATAATTTCTCACTAAACACCCACCAAGATAGGAGTTAACTAAACTAACTCCAATCTTTGAGGAACAACCCAAGAGTTAGGCACATATTCCTAACTTGGAATATTTAATTAATTTATTTATTATTTTGGATTTATTACTGTTATGTGAGAGAGGCTAACAATACTTGTGTATATGATGAGGCATGATCTATAGGAGGTGATGGAGGAGTAGAGGGAAGAGGGTGAGATAATCAGGATAAATTTGGCTGATGATGGGGCTGAGGGCTTGTGAATATTTCATGAGCAATGAACACCTCCCAAGGTATGCCTTTTTGCTCCAACTGATGTAGCACCACCATCTTGATCAAGGAGTGGTGGAACAAACTCTGCATTTTCTAGGAATAAATCCTCCTTCGGACAATAGAAGACATCTTGTCGATACTCCTATGCAGGTAGTAGGGTAAATGAAGCATTTTAACCTTAGTAAAATGCATGAGCAATATGATATGGTAGGAGTAGAGCCTAGAAAATCTCCCCTCACATGTAAAGTATTTCATGATGACCCTCATTAAGGGTGCATACCTCTCTAGCAAGTGTGAGAAAGGGAAAATAGTCTTGCAGCCTTCTTTATACCTAGGCTTGAGAATTGGCTCATAGAAGCTCATGTCCAACTTTTCCCTTTTGAACCATTTTTCACCAACATTAGGTATACATGTAGCACTAGAAATGGCATCTGATGAGAGTTCAAAGGTCGCCCCTGCAAAGCTTGATTGTTTGCTATGTAGGTTGAGAATTAACAACCTTGTGAGCTCTGGGTGATTTTGTACTTGTTGGACCTTTTCACAAAACTGGAAACATCCTACATTTTGAAAGCATGTGAGAATCATGGTATAGGTAGTAAGCTCCACAGTGTCTTGTGGTTCAAACTTATTAACCTTCCCACCCTTGTGCTTTTGCCTCATAGGCACTTAGCCTCCTTCACTGCTAACACTCCCTTCTTCTCCTGACATGGTAATCACTGATGCCTTTAAACAACCCTAGGTTTGCTTGTGAAAATTTATAGGATGACTGAAATGGAATTATGGTGAAAGGCAGTTCTTGTAAGTGAGTGAGATGGAGGTGTGGGTTTATGACTGATTCCCCTATGAGCTTTGATGAAGGGTTAACTTGAAATCACTGTAATTATCCTAATTGACACCTTTCTTGACTGATAATTTCTTGCTTGGAGGTCAAAAGAGACTGTTTGTCATGAGGACTTAGGGTTTCTAGTCACTAGGGTTCATTCAATTCCCTTAAGCATAAAATCATGAATTTCACTGGAGGAGAAGGAAAAACATGCACCTACCAACTTTTAACTTCTTTGCAGTTCCTTGGATGTAGCTTGGAGGTGCTCCCTTGTGGTTTTTTTTGCAATTTTCAAGTTGAAGAGGGTTTCTGGCCTAGGCCCAGCACCTGGATGCATTTTCGGGTGTCGCGCCTCCTTGGCACAGCACCTACACGCGTGTAGGCCTGCCGGTCTTCTAGGCGTAGCGCTAAATGTCTTTTGGGCCTGTCGGGCCTTCCTAAGCGCAGCGCTGAACGGGTTTTGGGCCTGTTGGGTTTCCTGAGCGCAATGCCAGGCGCATTCTCTATGTCTGTCGAGCAGTTCTGGGCAAACGGGTAGTGCTCGCCTGTACACGCAACGCGTTCCCTTGTACGCGCAGCGCAATGTAAAATTACACTGCGAAATCTCCCCAATGCACAGTGCCGGGTGTTGTAAACGCTTGCACGAACGCGTAGCGCCGGGTAACCTTACCCATATTTCTCACTGAAAACTGAAATTTCTCTTTGAAGGATTTTTTACTCTTTTGCATGTGGATAATGAGCTGAGTGATAAACAAAAGGACTCTTTATAGTCTCAGGAAAATAAAATTAAACCTTGTATACCCAATTTCTAATGTTATTGAGTCTCTTTGTTATTTTCACTGATATTCTTTTTGACCTTTTGCAATAGGTGACTTAAAAACATAAAAATGGTATTTTTCCCTTCTAACCATTTTTCTTTGCTGCTCTTCAGGTTGCTGACATGGTGAACTTTGACTCCCTTTGGCCTATTTATGATTTTAAAACTCTGTTCTGCAGATGTTTGTTTGATTCATATAATTTACTATGTTTTATCCATGCTCATGTCTTCCAATCATTTCACAACTTTGGGTACTTGCATGGTGGCAGCCTCCTTAAAAATCCTTTGTTTTACCTTGGAGATCAAATTTCCTTTTTCTTGAGGGGTGACTGAGAAACTTGTTTTCATCCTTCTTATTGATCTCTAGGCATGATAAATCCATTTTTGACAAGCACCACAGCTTTCACAATCATGTATGCTATCTCCTTTAGGCCACATCTGATTTGCAGGTGCCAGGACATTTTGATTTAGCTCTTTCTAATTTTCTTGGAGTTTGACACATTCAGTTACAGAACAGCAACCTCATGATCAGCTTGGTTTTCCATCTTGAAACTCAACCCTATGCTTTTATTCCTTTGATCATTGAGTGCAAATGACTAGAAATGAAGGCTTAACCTTCTTGATACTGATACTCTTTGCATTCTTTCCCTTTGAGGTGATGAAACATTTTACCTTAGAAAACTCTAGAAGTCACCTACAACAGTCTCTTCAAACTTTCTTTCTGATGTCATGATGGAAGCTCAACAGCTTCATTTTACCTTGCTTTGATCATCTTCATTTTACCAAAACCCTAGGTTTCTTTAAGAACAAGTGCTTTCCTATCTTCTTGCCACAAGTTGTCTTATTTTAGTATCAGACCTCCTACCTCATTAAATCCATGTTGATGGATCTCTTAAAACTCCTGTAGAAGTGTCAAAAATCTTAGCATTCACAAAAAATTATTTTTGAAAAGGTAGTCTTCTTTGGGGAATTTCATATCTATATTTGACAAACAGGTGCTAACCTTTTTTCACATTTGATTCAGCTTCTAGTACATGGAAAACAGTGCTTTAGAAAACCAAGGATAACCCTACAACCTAAGAAACCCTAATGACCTAATAGGAGGCTCTTTTGACTTGGTCTTTGACTGAAAGCTTGGCTTGGGGTCTTCAAGTGTGAAAAACAGAGTAAATGACAAATATATGTATTGAAGATCCAAAATCCAATGTGCTTGGTTTATCTAAAGAGCCTGCAGAGATGGTTTTGAGACGATCAACCCTTGAGGGGCCTGGTGAACATGGAAAATAAAGGGTTGTTTGGTAACCCTAGATGGGAAGTGGAATGATGTGAAAAAGTAAAACAGGGTACTGAGGTTATGGGTGGGAAAATAGGATAAAGATGAGTGGCATGAGCCCATGAGGGGTCCTCTAGGAGTGATAGGCAGAATAGTAAAATAGTGGCAAAATTGTTTTAGGGATAATGAAGGCAGTGAGATTTCTAAAATTCACAATGTTCATGAATGTTGTTTTTAGAAATTTAGGACAAATATTTAGTCATATACAAATAACAACAATTATTGATGACTAACAGTGGCTCCACTTGGGGGGGGAAACTCCTTTTCAGGAGGTGTCCAGAACTTCAAATATCAAATCTCTAAGTTTATGAAGACCAGTGCCTCATCCATTGGGCATATTTTTCTTCTTTCATTTGCTGATGTTTTTCTTGAAGCTATGATCTCAAGAATCTGAAACACATGATTACTTCAACCTCATCTCTACCTACCCATCATACCTTGCCTAACATTTTTTCTTCATTTGGGTGCACTTGGACTGGAAAACCCTTGACATTATTTTTCTCTTGAAAGAAAAAAAAACTATCTACTTGTACCCTTATCACTTCCAAGAGTTCAGATTATGCTGATGAACTCTTTCATTCTCTACCTAATCTATATATCTTTCAAGCTTATGTTGTTTGACATATTTTTATTCTCTAGCCTACTAACATGAAATTTAAAACATGATCATACCAGTATTAAGCAACTTGACCTGTCATGGGTTGTGGCATTTTTGGACAAGCTACACACAGATATTTATTTTTATACAATAAAAACTAGAAAACATGAGGGTTGTGATTTAGAATTTGTTTAGGCATCCCTCTCTTTCTCCTTGGTTCAGATTTGAGCATTGAGAACCATAAAAAAATTTTCCTAATCTATCGTACTAACAAGTTAAGTTTAAACAGTTTGACAAGTCTTCTTTCACTAACCTATTAGCATAAATTTAAACATTTCTAATCATGATTAGGTTGTATGATTAAACAAGAATCTTTTTCTTAACAAGTAGTGGCATTTAGGCTTGCACACTTTCAGCAATACTCTTTTTTTGGGTATGGGGCTGTACTTATTCCTTTCACGCCCTCTTTTACTTCTTTTTCTGTTTTTGTGTTTTTTTCTTTTCTTATCTTTCATCAAGCAATGTTATGTACAATGACTGAAAGTTTAAAATTAGGAAGTTTGACAAAAACAGTGCTTGATCATCTTGCCATTGACAGGACCTCCAAATACCTCAGTTCCATCCAGCTCTTGCAAAAAGAATGCATTGTTACCTCTAACTAAATGGATGATGTAGGGACCCTTCCATAAATTTTCAAATTTTCCATGTTTTCCTTTGTCTTCTCTCCTTGAATCCCACTTCAACACTTTATCTCCAATGTGAAAATCACTAGCCTTGGTCCTGCTGTCAAAATATTTTTTGATGTTTTCTTGCATTGCTTGTGTTCTCTTGTAAAATTCTTCTCTTGACTGCTGCAAATGAATGGTTTGATTCAGCCTCCTTTGCATGCCATTCTCTTCTGATTGCACCTCTTGGAGGAGCTTCATCACTGGAACTCCCAAGGATGTTGGGAATACTGTATCCATTCCGTACACTAGTTGATAGGGAGACATACCGATTTATTTCTTGGTCGTTAGTCTATCAGCCCATAGTGCATGCACTAGCTTGCTATGCCATGCTTTTTGGTTCTCTTCTAGCAACTTCTTGATGATGTTCACTAAGATTTTGTTAGAGGACTCAGCCAACCCATTACCCTGAGGGTAATAAGTTGTCGAATGCCCTTGTGTGATGTGATACTTGTAGCAAAAGTCCACCATCCTTTTAGACTTAAATGTAGTAGCATTATCGGTGATGATATTTCTTGTGCAACCAAACCGGGACAAGATGTTGGTTTCAAGGAATTTGATGATGACTAAGTTAGTGGCATTCCTAGAAGGGATGGCTTCTATCCACATGGTGAAATAGTTTGTGGCACTGAGGATCCACTTGTGTTGGCCAGATGAGGTAGGGTGGATTTCTCCAATGAAGTCCAAACCCCATTGTTGAAAAGGAGCTTCAAAACTGATAGGATGCAAAGGTAAAGGTAGAAGTTTTCTCCTTCCATCAAAGATTTTGAATTTATGGCAAGTCATCACTAGCTTGTGGGTATTAGGGAAAAGGGTGGGCCAATAGTAGCCAGCTCTAAGGATCTTGTTGGCAGTGGTTTTCCAGTAGAGGTGACCTCCACACTCTCCTTCATGCAACTCATGCATGATTCTATCTGCATCATCTTCAAGAAAACACTTAAGGAAGATACCAACAAAATTTTTCCAATACAAAACTTTATCTATGATGCAGAAATTTAAAGCCTTTTGTTTTAAGAGTCTAGCTTTTGTTTTGGACAAGGTAGGAGGATCATTAAGATAAAGAAGCACATATAAAATATCAACATACCAAGATGAATTCAGAAATAATTATTCAATGGGTGGAGCTGTGAATTCTTCCTGTTCTTCTAATGCATCAATCGTATTCATGTATAGTGCTTGAAAATTGGATTCAACCATGAGTTTTGTGAGTCCTTGTCCTTTAATCAACTTAGTGGGTTTGATATCCAATTCATATTCTAAGATAATAGCAATCAATTTACCCCTTTTACCATCCGGGTCCTGATTTAGAATGTCTTTAACAATTTTATGTGGAACAAAAGCTATGATATGGGAATGCAAAATGTAAACTCTAAAATCTTTCAAGCCCTTTACCAAGGCAAATGCTTGTTTCTCCATGATATTATATTTTAGAGGTGCATCCATAAATGCTTTGCTGAAGAAAGCTATGGGTTGTTCTCGTCCCATTATGTTCTTTTGAAGCAGTACTGCAGCAATAGTATGTTCTGGTGCAAAGGAGAAAATGAAGAAATATTTGGTAAAGTTGAGGCTGATTAGAACCGGTGTATGGGTGAGTGCTTGTTTTATCAGTTCAAATGATTGTTTGGCTTCCATGTTCCATTTGAATCCTACTTCTCTTTTCATCACATTTGTGATGTTTCCTAAAATTTCAGCAAGGTTGGGTATGAACCTTCTTAGGAAGTTGATCTTTCCAATGAAAGATTGCAACTCTTTAATGTTTCTTGGGTGGCTGATTTGTAAGATACCCTCAATCCTTTCGGGGTCTATCTTTATCCCTTCTTCGGAAATGATTTTTGCCTGATAGGTTTCCTTCTTGAAGACCAAATAGTGTTTTCTTAGGATTCAAAGATAGGCCATACTTCCTACATTTTTCAAAGACTTTTCTCAAGTGGACTAGGTGTTCTTCATCAGTTTTAGAGTAGACAGTGATGTCATCAAGGTATATGACTATGAAGTGGCCTATTTCTTCGGAAAAAGATATTTCCATGGCTCTTTGGAAAGTATCCCCCGCATTCATCAACCCAAATGGAATTTTTATATATATGAATGTGCCCCAAGGTGTGGTGAAGGCAGTTTTGTGTTGATCACATGGAAGTACTAATACCTGATTGTAACCGGAAAAGCCATCAAGTAAAGAGATCCTTTTAGAGCCTACCACCCTTTGTAGTATATGATCCATCTTGGGTAAAGGGTCGTTGTCCTTCAAGGAGGCTTTATTTAAGTTTCTAAAGTCTATACATAGCCTAATCTCCCTGGTTTTCTTCCTAATTGACACAAGGTTTGAAACTCATTCTAAATACTTGATTGGGACTATGATCCCAGCATCATATTTATTTTTATTTCTTTCTCAACTAGAGGGACTAGGACGGGGTTTATTCTTCTCAATTTTTGCTTGAAAGGTTTCTGATTTTCTTTGAGAGGAATTTTGTGTTGAATAATGTTTGTGTCATAGGACTTAAGGTCTTCATAACCCCATGCAAAAACATCTTTGAATTCTTTGAACAACTCATTGTATTGTTGTTTTATGTGAGGGGGCAGAGTTTTGGACAACTTGATCATTTTGGGCTTTTCTATGCTACCTATGTTGCATTCTTCTACATCAGCCTCAGTGGTTTCCATTTTTGGCTTCCTAGAAACATCATTGAAGTCAAACACCTCTTCTAATGGGGCAAGACCTCTTGGTAATGAATTATCTTTGCATTGTAAAACCTCAAGGTCTTTCTGATCCAAATATTCAAAAAATTCAGCATTAAGGGGATCTTTTAGCATGTTTATATCAGCAATACAAGGCAACTCTGTTTTGTGGGCTTGTTTTTCAGCAAGACAATATTGTGGATGGATTAAGTCTGATTTTGACAATTCAAACTTAGTTTTAGGCTACAAGAATTCTTCAATATGTTTGTCATTTTCAAATACTTGCCAATAATTAATGTTATCCAGGACTGCTGGTCTGCACTTGAATTCTATTGTGTGTTGTTCATTTTTATGAGGTGTTTGGCAAGTGTTGGCAGCAAAGGCAAGTTCATTAGCAAGGGTGTTTTGAGCTCTAGGAATGGAGGTTAGTTCATACTTCCCAAAAGTTTTTAGGAGGTCTAAGGAAGCATTCCTATATTCGCTTAGCCTAGGATTTTTCGCTGAATACTCTCCTTTGATTTGTCTAATGATCAGATCAGAATCTCCTAGAACATAAATTTTCTTAGCTCCTATGTATTTTAGCAAATGTAAACCAAGGAGGAGGGCTTCATATTTTGCAATATTATTTGTGCATTGAAAATCTAGTTTCTAGGAGTGGCCCTCATTTGTGTTGTGGATCCAAACACCAACTCTTGAACCAACTTTGCCACAAGAGCCATCAAAGCACATGTTCCAAGTGTTTCAAGTTCATATTCGCCACTATGTTTTTTTTCAGGGCTGCTATAGTTTTGGATGTCATGTTCTTCCTCTTGTGGTTGATTTGACTGTTCTGGTAGGCCTAGATTTTTCTCATTTTCATTTACTTTTCATTAATATCTTCTTCATTATACAAGATAAATGATTCAAGATCTGAATGGATGGAATAGAGAGGGGTGTCGTTTGGCCTATCTTGGCTGCTTACCATGTATTTCATGTGAGTTTCCCAATACAATATCCTTGTTTGGTTAAAAACCGGGATGGTAGCATATGACATGTCCATTTGAAGGTTTCCTTGAATTTTGGCTCCCCGTGATCTAGATAAAAGAATTTTATACTTCGGGGGAATGTCAGCAACAACTATGTCCATGACTATACTCTTAGCAGGTATTGGACCATATTTACACACATATCCTTGATTAGACCCAAACATTTGACTCTAATTGAATCGAAAGAGTATAAGTCCTTGTAAGGTTTGGTTATTTCTAAGCCTAATCTATCCATCACCACCTTGGGCATGAGATTGTGTGAGGCACTAGAGTCTAATATAGCATTGTGAAAGATTTTGTCATGAATTTTAAAGCTAACATAGAAAGGAGGGACAACTCCTTCTTGATATTTTCCCTCTACCTTAGGTCCGAAAAATAGCTCAGTGTTGTCATCAGTCAAGTTTAGAGTGTCGGTGTCATTGCCTATGTTCAAAACTTTCAAAACTTGGCATCTATACACATCTTGAGCTACTATTTCAATAAGAGGTATGGTTATTTTGATCTTGGCAATATCTCCCTCAAAATTGAAAGGTATTTGTGTTTTTGATAGATTTACATCAGTTTTATCAGCCATGATTTTTTAAGCAATTTTAGTTTGCTGATTCTGATTTGGAACCCTAGTCAAAAGAGTTTTTTTAGGGCCACTAGTTGATGTACTAGGGTAGCTAGGATCACCATTTTGTTGGCTAGTTTTTTCCTTGTTTTGGTCAGGTTTCTTAGCCATGGTGTTTATGTTTTCTGCTGTCCTCTTAGGAGTGTTTTCAAGGGTCTTCCTAATAGCACTGTCTAATTTTTTTTTCTTGGAAGCATCTTGGTTTTTCTTACTCCTAAGGTCATACTACCTATGCACCTCCATGATAGCATTCTCAAATCCTAATCTATAGTCTCCAGAATCCTCATATTTTGTTTCAATTTGAATTGAGGAAAATATACCTTGTTCTTCTTTGGTGAGAAAAGTATTATCCTCATCATCAGAGCCTATCACATTTACATGGTTTCCTTCCGGCTGTTCAACCTCTCTTTCCTCTTCATCTACATAATTTTCTTGGAAAGGAGGTCTGATTTGTTGATCACTTTCCCTTTGTCTAATTTGAGGAGGGTCTCTTCTGAATTTTTTATTCCTATTTTTGTTTTGAGGATTGGCTTGGTTTTCCCTAGGAGGTGTTCTTTCATTTAAGCTAATTTTCTCCATCATTCTTTCCATTTTCCTAACTAGGTTGTCAATTTTAGCATCAGAAGAAGACGTTGAGGCCACAGTGTACTCTTTGTATGTAACTCTCTTTTCTGACCTCATCCTAGCCCTCTTCTCAATTAGATTGGCTTCTACACTATTGGCTCCCTTCTGCATGTCTTCTAAGGTTAAAGGTTCTCTTTCTCTCAATTGGTAGGCCATGTCTGGATCAAAGCCTTCTGGGAATTTTACTAAGGCTAGGCCCTGTGGGGGTTTCATGTGAGGTGGGAGGGTGTTAGTTATCTGTAATTAGCAAGCTTGGCAAAGTCCAATCATAGAAACAACATTATTTCAACCACTTTGGGATTCTAGGATCTAGCCCTCCTGAATCCGGAGAGAGATCTCTCCAATAAATGCAAAGATGGATTTGTCTTTGAAGTTTTGGGTAATGATATTAGGATAGTTATGAAGGCCAAGGGTTTTGTTTGTTTTTGGATGGTTGAGCATGATTACTGTTTGAGGTGGAAATTTCTAAATGCAAAGAGTTTCAAAGGTGTGAAGTTGCAAGTGAATAGGACAAGATTTGGCCAGGAAGGTAGATAACTGCAGGTTTTATTCCATTGGGCTATGGAGTCACAATAGAGTTTAATTGGAAAAGCAAGAGGCAAGAGTGGTCCATGGGGCAAGTCATCTATGTCTAAGGATCTCTTTAAAGTTTGATTTATGAAATGGAATGAGACAAAAGAAGGGGAAATAAACAGATGAAGAAACAAAGAGCAACCTAAGATCTGGTAAGTAATTTTAAACTATCTAGCTTTTGACATACACTTAAGAAAAACATGAAAGTAAACTAGGATCTGGTAAGTACTTCTAAACTAGCCAGCTTTCAACACGTTCCAAGGGAAACATTCAGACAGTCTTTGGGGATAAAACTAGGACCAGGGCACACCATATCTTCCTTAGTTCATCTCCACTTAACCAGTAATGAACATGACATTTAAGAATAATATTTATCTAAGACAATAAGACGAGGGAACGCCAGCATTCCTATGCTTAAACTGAATTGAATCATTCCCAAATAGCACAGATTGGAAGAAAACATGAAGATAAAGATTTTCAGTCAGAGAAGGGTACTGATATACAGTAGGTCCTAACTCTATGCATGTTGTTCTTTATGAGAGAAAATGAACACAGTGAAAACAGAAATAAAACAACAAGGTACAATGAGAAAAACATCACAGTCAACATAGACCAGGATCCCATAAATCAACTTGTATTGATGCTCCAAACCAGTTACAGCTTTAAGTCCAATGCTTTAGTTTAGCAATCATCTACTCATCTCAGCCTAACTTATCTATCACAAACAGAGCTCCAAGGGCCAGTGAACACTATTTACAGATAGAAGTCTCAAGCTCAATTACATTACAATGATTAGCATCTACATCAACCAACCCCTCTCTCATCTTCTGCAGTAGTATATATAGAAGAATGAGGAGGTGAGATCTGATGAAAGATCTCTAAAGATAATTAATACAAACTTAATGTTTCCTCGACCTTTGGGGGGCTCGATGAAGAAACTTACATAGGTGTCTTCTATATTAAATGGTTTACATAAATATTTAAGCTTGGTGGGAGATTTTCTTGACCTTTGAGGCTCTGTGTGATGTCAAAGTAACTATGCTGATGTTTGTCATTAAGTTTATTTGTAGAATTCACTCTCTGGCTGCGCTTGAGACAAATATCTGATCCTGATCAATAACTCTGGCCTCGGATATGAATGCTTTGAGGCATAGGTGGCATCGTGGTAGCTAGAGGGATCAATTTTCCTCAGCTGTGGCAGTGGAGGTTTTCTGGCTGATGAACTTTTATGATTTTTCTTTTAGTTGTGTTTTGATTTGGGGATTAGGCTTTTGATAAACCATCTTAGACATAATCCCCAAAAATATGTCTTCAATGTTCTATCCTGATATATTTTTCTTCAGCACTGATACTCTCTGATTGTGCCCGATTCATGGTTTTTTGCTAGTATGCAGGGCTGCGCAGGGGTTATGTGGCATCAATGCCTTATGAATGATTGATGAAATGTGGAGATTATTCCTGCGAATGGTTTCCTCTGGTGAATCGAAGGCGGGAGGATCGTCACCCTCTGCCTCTAAATTTTCTTCAGACATAGCGGAAAAAATCATTTGAACCCTGCAAAATACGAAAAAGATTAGAAAATCCTGCATGTATAGATTAACTACTTCAGAAGGCACGGTGGGAGAGCGTGGTCGTTGGATGGCATCATCCAACGGTCGAGATTGATTAGAGGAGATCAGAGGAGAGCAGAGGGGGAAATTAAATCAGAGCCGTCGATTGCGCAGAGATCGACGGTCGGGAGCGGAGGCAAAAAGTCAAAGCGGATGGGTCAGTTTTTTGGAAAAAATGAGAAATGGGTAAAAACCTCTGTTTCAGGCAAAAATGATCAAAAATAAAAATCGGGAATCAGGACGATCATGGGTCGTCGGATGAGAGCGGCCCAAGCGATCAATGGTGGAGAAATAGGCGCCAATAACCTTAGAAACATGCCCGAACTTCAAAATTTTTTAATAAAACCATGCCGAATAAAGTTCCCGGGTCCAGATTTGCTGACTGTGTGAGGAACCAACGAAAACCCACTCCAATCCGATGATGCCGTGTGGATGTTGATGTGGCGTTGGGGATCGAGCAATGGAGTATGGGCCGTCGATCTGCAAGTTAGATCGATGGCGGAAATTATTTTATGACTGCGACGTACCTTGAGTTATCGCACGGTCATCTTCGGAGAGCGATCACCCTCTGATGAGCAGCCCCAGATCGAACGATGGACACTAATATCGCATCGGGTCCACGTCCGAACTTTAACGTGCGATGAGCGGCAGTTTTTGAACAGTGCTCAAGGCCATGCGTCGGGCGGTGAATGGAATCATTGTCGATCGGGAAAAAACCGCCCTCCGCTTGAAAGCGTTGCGATGGAATCCGCCTGGTTTTGAAATAGTGAGTGGCTGGCGAGGACCACCAGGGCGATGGATTGCATGTCGTCGATCTGCAGATCAGATCGACGACGGAGATTGACTATAATTTTGCACCGGCAGAAATTATAGGATATAATAAAAAATCGACAATTTTATGTAAACAGAGGTTTATAGTGTGGAGGGGCAAAATATTAATTTTCGATATGGTTTGGCACCTGTTTGCGGGGCCTTTGGACGCACGGGAGATAATATGACCGAGGGAGATAGGACGGAGGGCTAATCGGTATCGGGGTGATGTGATAAGCGCATGGGTGGCCAGCGCCTGGTTCTAGCACCAAGGCGTATGGAAGGGAAGGGTTAAAGACTTAGCCCAAGGGGGCTTAAGTCTACAATATATAAAAAATGTGATTTTTATAGTTTTTCAATGATTGTCAATGGTTGTTGGGGGTTTCGATAAGGTAAGAAAGGGTCTTGAACCTTATCAAAGGGATTATGATGAAGGGGAAAGAGGAGGGGAAATAAGGCTAGTTTTGGAAGAGGGGAAGGGGGAACATGGTGTTTGTAGCAGTATTCTTTCTTGGGAATTAGCGGGATTTCTGAATGTAAAATTAGCACAGCAGTGAAGATTAAAACAGAGGCATGAGGCCTTTTGAGAGTCTTCAAGAGCCAACACTTTTTGCCATAAAAATTTGTTCCTTGAAGACTCCAGAAATGTTTTAGCCAGAATTTGGTATAAAAATTTTTATAGTTGGCTAACAGTGGCTCCACTTGGGGATGGTGCCTTCTTGAAGGCATCAAGAACTTCAGACTTGCATTCTCTGGGAGGCTGATCAGTTGCCTTATCCATTGGGCTGTCTTTCTTTCTGTGGATGATCTTCCTTGTTCTGAAAACATTTTAGCAGTCACAAAAAACAATGGATCCTCATCAATACAATCTCTCTACCTACCCAATCCTATTAATCTAACATTTTTTCTTCTTTAGAGTGCACTTGGATTGGAAAACTCTTTTACAACATTTTATTCTTTTGAAAACAGGAAAACTAATATATTTCTACTCCTTATTTCTCCATGGACCCAGATTAAACAGTTGATTATCTACCTAATCTACTGTCTGTTGGGATTAAACTGTCCAACAGACTTTATTCTCTAAATTCTACAACAGAAATTTAAAAGAATTCAAGTCAAGATTGAACAGCCTAACTTGATACTAGTCTATGGCATAAGAACAAACTGCACATAGAAATTATTTTGCACAAAATTTAAAAACAAAAATGGAAGGCTTGAGATTTGAAATTTGAAAGCATTTCCTTCCTCTTTTCTGCAGCGCTGCTTTGACTCTTGTTTGAGTTGTCTTGTCTTTATCAACTGGTTCAGATTTTGAGCTAATTTGAACCAGATTTTCATCCTTTTTGACTCAGAATTTGGAACAGATTTGATTCATTCTCCTGGGAAACATAGGTTCATATTTTGAGCATGTTTGAACCTTTTATTTCTATCCTAGACTATCTACTGATAAGCCAAGATTAAACATTTTGGCAAATCGAATTTACTATCCTATCAGCAGAAAATTTAAAGCTAATTAGTCAAGATTAGACAGTTTGATTAACTAGAAGTGTGTTCTTTAGGAGTGGCATTTGAGCTTGCACACTTTCAGATTTGTTTCTCTTTTTTGGTATGGGGCTATACCTTTCTTGTTTTCATAGTCTGCCCTCTTTTCTTTCTTTTCTTTGTTTTTGTGTTTTTTATTTTTATAACTTTGAATGCAGTGGTGGGTGAAATGTTTATAATGAGGAAAAATATAAAAAGGCTTCTGGAACATAACATGGATCTAGAGAAGTAATGCTTAAGCATCCTGCCATTGACAAGACCCCCAAACAATTCTGCTCCATTCAAATCCTGCAAGAAAAATGCATTATTACTAGCAGTTGAATGAATAGAGTAAGGGCCAAGCCATAAGTTGTCAAATTTCCTGTGCTTGCCCTTGTCTTCCCTCCTTGAGTCCCACTTTAAAACTTTGTCCCCAATCTTGAAATTGTTGGCCTTTGTTCTTCTGTCAAAAATCTTTTTAATGTTGTCTTGTTTCTGCAATGCTTTGTTATAAACCTCCTCTCTGGTTTGCTGAAGATGAATGGTCTGATTTATTCTTCTGATCATGTCATTTTCTTCAGTTTTCAACTCTTGAATCAACTTCATCACTGGTACACCAAGGCTGTTTGGAAAAATTGCATCAGTACCATACACAAGCTGGAAAGGTGACATGCCAATAGATTTCTTCAAAGTTAATCTGTCAGCCCAAAGTGCATGAACTAGCTTGGTGTGCCAAGATTTCTTGTTGTCCTCCAACAGTTTCTTGATTATGTTCACTAAGCTTTTGTTTGAGGATTCTGAAAGTCCATTACCTTGAGGGTAATAGGCCGTGGAATGCCCCAATGTTATCTGATATCTGTGACAAAACTCAACCATCCTCTTTGATCCAAATGCTGCTGCATTATCGGTGATAATCTTGGTAGGACAGCCAAATCTGGGGAGAATATTAGTCTCCATAAATTTTATGATAACAGAATCATTGGCCTGTCTACAAGGTATGGCTTCTATCCACTTAGTGAAATAGTCTGTGGCAATGAGAATCCATCTATGCTGGGCAGAGGATGGTGGATGGATTTCTCCTATAAATTCAAGTCCCCATTGTTGAAAAGGAGCTTCAACAGTGATTGGATGCAGAGGTAGGAGTAGCAGTTTTCTTTTGCCTTCAAAAAGTTGACATTTATGACATGCTATGATCATCTTGTGCACATCATGGAAAAGAGTAGGCCAATAGAAATCAGCCCTCAAAATTTTGTTGGCTGTGTTCTTCCAGTACAAATGACCTCCACACTCTCCTTCATGGAACTGTTATTTAACCTTTCCTGCATCAACCTCAGGGAAACATTTAAGAAATACACCACCTGCATTTTTCCAATAAAGACATCTATCTATAATGCAATAGTTTACAACTTTTAACTTTAGGAACCTTGCCTTTGTTTTTTTCAAACCAGGAGGTGTATTCAAATTAAGCAAAACATAAACAATATCAGTATACCAAGAGGAATTCATAAAATGGTCTTCAACAATGAGTGTTGAGATTTCCTCTTTTTCATCCAAAGAATTAATCATATTGATATCAAGAACTTCAAAATTGGATTCAGCCATTAATCTAGCTAGACCTTCGCCTTTGATGAGTTTAGTGGGTTTTATCTCTAAATCATATTCAAGAATGACAGCAATCCACTTACCTCTCTCACCATCTGGGTCTTGTGTTAGAATGTCTTTAACAACTGAGTTTGGGACAAATGAAATAATGTGTGAGTGAAGAATGTATACCCTGAAGTCTTTCAATGCTTTAACCAAAGCAAAAGCTTGCTTTTCCATAATGTTATACTTCAAAGGAGCATCCCTCAATGCCTTACTAAAGAATGCAATAGGCTGCTCTTGTCCTTTTGGTTTTTTCTGTAGAATGACAACAACTATGGTATGTTTTGATGCGAATGAAAAAATATAAAAATCTTTTGAAAAATCAAGACTTATTAGAACCGGTGTTTTGGTTAATGCTTGTTTCACCTGCTCAAAGGATTTATTTGCTTCCAAGGTCCATTTTACCCCTTTCTCCTTCTTTAACATGTTTGTGATATTCCTAAGGAGCTCAGCCAGGTTGGGGATGAACCTTCTCAAAAAGTTAATATTTCCAATGAAAGATTGCAACTCCTTGATGTTTCGAGGATGAGAGATTTGCAATATGGCCTCAATCCTCTTTGGATCTATCTTAATACCCTCTTCTGAAATAATGTGCCCAAGAAGTTTACCTTCTTGGAGCCCAAATATTGTTTTCCTAGGGTTTAAAGATATCCCAAACTTTCTGCATTTCTCAAAAAATCTTCTTAAATGTTCTAAGTGCTCTTCATCTATTTTTTAAAACACAATGACATCATCAAGGTATATAATGATGAAGAAGCCCAGTTCCTCCGAGAATGCTATGTCCATGGCTCTCTGAAAAGTTGCTCCAGGATTCATTAGACGAAAGGGCATTTTCACATACATGAAAGTGCCCCATGGTGTAGTAAAGGTTGTCTTTAATTGATCAGCAGGGTGAACTAAGATCTTATTGTACCCTGAATAACCATCCAGCAAAGAAATTCTTCTAGACCCCACCACCCTTTGTAAAATATGATCCATCTTGGGTAACGGGTAGTTGTCTTTCAATGAAGCCTTGTTCAAGTCTCTAAAGTCTATACAAAGCCTGATCTCTCCAATTTTCTTCCTAACAGACACCAGATTAGACACCCACTCAGAATATCTAATAGGGACAATAATACCAGCTTCATACATTTTCATGATCTCCTTCTGAACCAACGGCAACTGAACAGGGTTTATTCTGTACAGCTTCTGTTTGAATGGTTTTTGGTTTTCTTTGAGGGGAATTTTGTGTTGTATTATTTCAGTGTCATAGGATTTAAGATCTTCGTAAATCCACACAGAAACATCAGAAAATTCTTTAAACAGCTCTATGTATTTGATTTTAATATGAGCTAGTAAAGTTTTAGATGGTTTGATCATCATTGGTTTAAGTTCACTGCCTATATTGCACTCTTCCACTTCAGTCTCTACAGGTTCCAGTTTTGGTTTTCTGGCCACATCATTAAAATCAAACAACTCTTCTAGAGGTGCCAGACCGCTTGGAAAACTTTCATCTTTAGAGTGCAGAGTTTATAACTCCTCTATTTCTAACTCTGTAGTCACTTCTGTTTTGTTTTTAAGTTTTCCAGTCAGAATATTAAAATCTACAAGCTCAGGAGACGATTCTTCTTCACCAAGAAAATTTTCTTCACTGTAGTCTGTATCATAATCTGAGTCTGACCTGTGTAGTTTGAATTCATTTCTGAATTGCATGAAGTCTTCTATTTGTTTGTCTCCGTCAAACACCTGCCATACTTTTCATTATCAGGCACGGCTGGTCTAAATTTTATCTGAGTAGTGCAGTATTTGGTTTCATATGGCGTTAAGCATGTTCTAGATATAAAGGCTAAATTGTGGGCCGCAATATTTCTTTTTCTTGCGACAAAAAATAGTTTGGACTCCTCGAATGTTTTCAAAAGATCCATGACATCGTTCTAGTTGGCCCTGAGTCTTGGGTGATTTGCGTTGTATTCCCCATTGACTTGCCTAATGACTAACTCGGAATCCCCATACACATTAATTCTTGTGGCTCCTAACTTTTTCAATAGATGTAAGCCTAAGAGAAGGTATTCATATTCTGCTATGTTATTGGAACACTGAAAGTTTAATTTGCAGGAAATGCTTTCTGTGTGGTTGTTTTCAGTGTTGGAAATCCAGACGCCTGCACCAGCATTTTTCTTAGTGCATGACCCATCAAAATACATACTCCATAGAGGACTATTTTCGATTTTATCTGGGTTACTGTCCTCTTTAACTAACGTGCTCAAGGGTTGTTTTGGAATCTCAGCACTTAGTTGTATTTGTTTTGATTCCCCAAGATTTTCGTTTATTTGAGGGTTGTTTTCTTGATTGTGAATGTTTAAAAGCAATGGACACCTGACTTGTAGCTCAAGACCTTTGTTTGGTTTGCTAATGTCTTCAAATGCAGCAAACTGTTTTGACACTCCTACGTTATCTTTCCCCTCCTCTCTATCCGTCATTAGATCAGACAAGGCCACTTGTTCACTAAGTGTTTCATCATTAAACATAATAAAATAATCAAGGCCTGTATTTATAGAATACAGAGGAGAGTTTTGTGGTCGGTCTTGACTTGTAACTGTGTATTTCATATGGGATTCTCTGTAAAGTCTTCTATTCTGATTGAAAACATGGATATTTGCATAGTCCCTTGTAACTTAGCCCCCCAAGATCTTGATAATAGCATTCCATACTTTGGGGGCACATCAGCCACAACAATATCCATGACTAAACATTTGGCTGGGATTTGGGCTAAGTTAACACATAGGTCTTTGATTAATCCTAAACATTTTACTCTGCTGGAATCAAAGGAGTAAAGGTCTTTGTAAGGTCTGGTGATTTCTAGACCCAGGCTCTCCATTACAGCTTTTGGCATTAAATTATGAGAAGCTCCTGAGTCATGCATAGCATTGTGCAAGATCTTGTCATGAACGTTTAAACTTACATAAAAGGAAGGAACAGGTCCCTCTTGATACATACCTTCAATATTTGGACCAAAAATAAGCTCTGGTTGGTCATCATTAAGATTGACTATGTCCTCATTTTCCTCTATATTTAAAGCCTTAAAAATTTGGGTCCTATATACATGCTAGGCAGCTAACTCAGTGAGGGGAACAGAGATTTTGATCTTTGAAATTTCTTGCTCTAGGCTGAAAGGAATTTGGTTCTTTGAAGAACTTGTCTCAACCTTATTAGCTATCACTCTATCAGCAACGTCTGTTTGCTGATTTGTCCTATTTACATTCGACAAAATGGTTTTGACAGGAGTACTAGCTGAGATGTTAGTACTACTAATGTCTGCACTTTGTTTTCCTTTTTTTGAGTGCCTTTCTCTTTACCTTTATCAGAAAGTACAACCACTGTTTTATCCTTTTGTTTGATAATTTTAGGTTTGGTTGTAATGATATTTTGTGAAGATTTGTCAGAGGTTTGATTGTTGGGAGTTTTTTGACTAGTTTTGCTTCTAAGGTCATATTCTCTTTGAGACTCTATGATGACATTTTCCATGTCTTGATAATAACTTTCATCATCGTCTCTTTTGTCGTCATAAGGTGTATAAAGACCTTGTTTTCTATCGTAATGAACCTCAAAGTCATCATCATCTACCCCCAGCATGTTGATATCATCTTCCTCTGTTATCTCATCTATTTCCTCAACCTCACTTATATAGTTTTGATGAAAGGTAGGAGTGATCTGTTGATCATCTTCCCTAGGTCTGTTTGGAGGTTGGTTCCTTCTAAAATTCTGATTCTGGTTCTAGTTTCTATTTTGAGGAGCAGTTTGGATTTGACTGGCTTGTGCTCTCTCGAGGATGCTCATTTTCTTCATCATCTCCTCCATCATTCTCTCCATCTTTGAATTGGAAATAGAAGGTGTGGATTCCTCTCTAAAAGATAATCTCTTCTCATTTTTCATTCTTGCTCTCTTCTCCATCAAGTTGACTTCCACAGAAAGAGCACCCTTTTGCATCTCTTCAAGAGTTGCAGGATTTATTTCCCTCAGCTGATAGGCCATCTCAGGGTCAAACCCTTCAGGAAACTTGTTTAAAGCTGAGCCTTGTGGAGGTTTCAGATCTGGGGAAAGTGCATTATATACACTGTTAAATCTGGTACAATAAGCTTGTACACTTTCCCCAGTGTTTCTATCGAGGTTCTTGTAATCAGAAAGGACTTGGAGAGGATTCTTCTTTACTTCCCATTTGTTTAGGAATGTTTGATGGAAGGTTTGGAGATCATTGATACTATGGGGGGTTAAGCCTTTAAACCATTTTCTTACTTCTCCCCCTAGACTTTGAGCAAACAATCTGAGCTTGACAGAATCATCATCAATTTCATTTCTGTCGAAGTAGTCATTCATCTTATCCACATGTTGTGATGCAGTTGTAGCATTTCTAGCGTCATATAATGGAATTTTGGACTGATAGTCCTGTGGAAGATTGACTAATGGTACATGTAGGACTAAGGGAGCATACCATGCTGCCATGATATGTGGTGGGGGTGGATTCACAAGGGGTGGATTAACAAAAGGGAAAGTGGGCTGGGATGGAGTAATTTGGACAGTGGATGTAGGGAGAGCAGAATTGGATGAACCAGGAGTAGATTTTTGAGCTGATCTTGGATGAGAGACACCTAAGTATTGAAGGAAATGTAAATCAGGAGGTGTTGTTTCTCTACTGCTAGGATGTTCACTTGTTTCAGGAGATGAAAGTGAAGACTCAGAATCTAATTGATCCAAATCACCAAGAGACCTAGTTCTAAAGGGATTTACTAATTCAACTTGTGATTGTTGTAGAGCTGAAAGATTTTCAGGAACTGAATTAGCTCTCAAGGGTGATCTGAAAACAATCGATAACTTAACCCTAGGAGACTTCCTAAGAATACTTTCTGGGTTATCAACTATCTCAGGTGGATCAGGGTCAGGATAGGCTCTAGTATGAATCTTTTTAGGAGCCACTATGCTGTGTTTTTCAGACCCAAATAAACAAGAAAAGTATAACTAGGTATAACAATCTTTGAGAGGTTAACTAATCTGTTTACACAAATTTCAATCCTATAGTCCTCTAACTGAGTTTGAATGATATTACAATGATAAGGGTTCTTCCCGGTGGAGTCTTAAGGTCTGTTCAGGATTGTGGAGTCGCCAAGTGGAAGTTTTTAGCTCCAAAGGAGGTAAAAGGTTTTATGGTCCACCACCATGTTTATTTGATTTCCAATATGAAATATTTTTGGTGTTTTCTGAGTTATTTTTCAGTTGTGTGGTTTCTAGGAATGTCCTAAATTTGTTTCAAAACTTAGCTACAGTTATGAGACAAAGACAGTCTACTCTTATGGCTAAGCCAGCTGATTTTTCAAGGTTAGATAAAGTCTTATGAGAATCCTAGGATTTTCCTAGTTTATCACTGATTCAAACAAGTTTCATCATGATTACCATTTCTTGGTAGTGCTTGAAAAGGCTGCTTCTTACTCACTAAACAATGTTTGTATGAAATTTTAAGGGGAACCAGAGATTCTGGGTTCGTCCCTAGCGGAGTCGCCAGAAATGTTAGTTGCTGGTGGCTCAGCTGGTTAATATAGCAAATTTTCTTGAACCAAATCTCTGATATCCTATGGTTACCCTCAAACGAAAATGTTTTTGGGTTCGACCCCCAGCGGAGTCGCCAGAAATGTTAGTTATCTGTAATTAGCAAGATTTCCAAAGTCCAATCACAGAAACAACATTATTTCAACCACTTTGGGATTCTAGGATCTAGCCCTCCTGAATCCGGAGAGGGATCTCTCCAATAAATGCAAAGATGGATTTGTCTTTGAAGTTTTGGGTAATGATATTAGGCTAGTTATGAAGGCCAAGGGTTTTGTTTGTTTTTGGATGGTTGAGCATGATTATTGTTTGAGGTGGAAAGTTCTAAATGCAAAGAGTTTCAAAGGTGTGAAGTTGCAAGTGAATAGGAAAAGCTTTGGCCAGGAAGGTAGATAACTGCAAGTTTTAGTCCATTGGGCTATGGAGTCACAATAGGGTTTAATTGGAAAAGCAAGAGGCAAGAGTGGTCCATGGGGCAAGTCATCTATGTCTAAGGATCTCTTTAAAGTTTGATTTATGGAATGGAATGAGACAAAAGAAGGGGAAATAAACAGATGAAGAAACAAAGAGCAGCCTAAGATCTGGTAAGTACTTTTAAACTAGCCAGCTTTTGAAATACACTTAAGAAAAACATGAAAGTAAACTAGGATCTGGTAAGTACTTTTAAAATAGCCAGCCTTTGATACACTTTCAATAGCAAACATATAAAAACAGGGGGAAACACTAACGATAACAAAGGATGGTCTAAGATTTGGTAAGTACTTCTAAACTAGCTAGCTTTCAACACGTTCCAATGGAAACATTCAGACAGTCTTTGGGGATAAAACTAGGACCAGGGCACACCATATCTTCCTTAGTTCATCTCTACTTAACCATTACTGAACATGACATTTAAGAATAATATTCAGCCAAGACAATAAGACGAGGGAACGCCAGCATTCCTATGCTTAAACTGAATTGAATCATTCCCAAATAGCACAAATTGGAAGAAAACATGAAGATAAAGATTTTCAGTCAGAGAAGGGTACTGATATACAGTAGGTCCTAACTCTATGCATGTTGTTCTTTATGAGAGAAAACGAACACAGTGAAAATAGAAATAAAACAACAAGTTACAATGAGAAAAACATCACCGTCAACATAGACCAGGATCCCATAAATCAGCTTGTATTGATGCTCCAAACTAGTTACTACTTTAAGTCCAATGCTTTAGTTTAGCAATCATCTACTCATCTCAGCCTAACTTATCTATCACAAGCAGAGCTCCAAGGGCCAGTGAACACTATTTACAAATAGAAGTCTCAAGCTCAATTACACTACAATGATCAGCAACTACATCAACCAACCCCTCTCTCATCTTATGCAGTAGTATATATAGAAGAATGAGGAGGTGAGATCTGATGAAAGATCTCTAAAGATAATTAATACAGACTTAATGGTTCCTCGGCCTTTGGGGGGATCGATGAAGAAACTTACATAAGTGTCTTCTGTATTAAATGGTTTACATAAATATTTAAGCTTGGTGGAGATTTTCTTGACCTTTGAGGCTCTGTGTGATGTCAAAGTAACTCTGCTGATGTTTGTCATTAAGTTTGTTTGCAGAATTCACTCTCTAGCTGCGCTTGAGACAAATATCTGATCCTGATCAATAACTCTGGCCTTAGATATGAATGCTTTGAGGCACAGGTGGCATCGTGGTAGCTAGAGGGATCAATTTGCCTTAGCTGTGGCGGTGGAAGCTTTCTGGCTGATGAAATTTTATGATTTTTCTTTTAACTGTGTTTTGATTTGGGGATTAGGCTTTTGTTAAACCATCTTAGACGTAATCCCCAAAAATCTGTCTTCAATCTTCTGTCCTGATATATTTTTCTTCGGCACTGATACTCTTTGACTGTGCCCGATTCATGGTTTTTTGCTAGTATGCAGGGCTACGCAGGGGTTATGTGGCATCAATGCCTTACGAATGATTGATGAAACGTGGAGCTTCTTCCTGTGAATGGTTTCCTATGGTGAATCGAAGGCGGGAGGATCATCACCCTCTACCTCTAAATTTTCTTCAGACATAGCGGAAAAAATCATTTAAACCCTGCAAAATACGAAAAATATTAGAAAATCCTGCATGTATAGATTAACTGCTTCAGAAGGCAGGTTGGGAGAGCATGGTCATTGGATGGCATCATCCAACGGTCGAGATTGATTAGAGGAGATCAGAGGAGAGTGGAGGGGGAAATTAAATCGGAGCCGTCAATCGCGCAGAGATCGACGGTCGGGAGCGGAGGCGAAAAGTCAAAGCAGATGGGTCAGTTTTTTGGAAAAAAGGAGAAATGGGTAAAAACCTCTGTTTCAGGAAAAAATGATCAAAAATCAAAATCGAGAATTGGGACAATCATGTGCCATCGAATGAGAGCGGCCCAAGCGATCAACGACGGAGAAACAGGTGCCAATAACCTTAGAAACATGCCCGGACTTCAAAACTTTTTAATAAAACCATGCCGAATAAAGTTCCCGAGTCCGGATTTGCTGACTGTGTGAGGAACCAAGAAAACCTACTCCAATCCGATGATGTCGTGTGGATGTTGATGTGGCGCTGGGGACCAGGGCGATGGAGTATGGGTCGTCGATCTGCGGGTCAAATCGACGATAGAAATTATTTTATGACTGCGTTGTACCTTGAGTTATCGCACGGTCATCTTCGGAGAGCAATCATCGTCCGATGAGCGGCCCCAGATCAGACGGTGGACACCAATATCGCGCTGGGTCCACGTCCAAACTTTAACGTGCAATGAGCGGCGGTTTTTGAACAGTGCTCAAGGCCACGCGCAGGGCAGTGAATGGAATCACTGCCAATCGGGAAAAAACTGCCCTCCGCTTGAAAGCGGTGCGATGGAATCCGCCCGGTTTTGAAATAGTGAGTGGCTAGCGGGGACCATCGGGGCGATGGATTGCGCATCTCCGATCTGCAGATCAGATCGACGGCAGAGATTGACTATAATTTTGCACCGGCGGAAACTATAGGATATAATAAAAAACTGACAATTTTATGTAAACAAAGGTTTATAGTGCGGGGGGGCGAAATATTAATTTTCGATATGGTTTGGTGCCCGTTAGTGGGGCCTTTGGGCACACAGGAGATAATATGACTGAGGGAGAGAGGACAGAGAGCTAATCGACATCGGGGTGATGCGATAAGCTCGTGGGTGGCTAGCGCTTGGTTCTAGCACCAAGGCGTATGGAAGGGAAGGGTTAAAGACTTAGCCCAAGGGGGCTTAAGTCTATAATATATAAAAAATGTGATTTTTATAGTTTTTCAATGATTTTCAATGGTTGTTGGGGGTTTTGATAAGGCAATAAAGGGTCTTAAACCTTATCAAAGGGATTATGATGAAGGGGGAAGGGGAAAAACATGGAAATGAGGGATTTTATGGGGGAAAGAGGAGGGGAAATAAGGTTAGTTTTGAAAGAGGGGAAGGGGGAACATGGTGTTTGCAGCAGTATTCTTTCTTGGGAATTAGCAGGATTTCTGAATGTAAAATGAGCACAGCAGTGAAGATTAAGACAGAGGTATGAGGCCTTTTGAGAGTCTTCAAGAGCCAACACTTTTTGCCATAAATTTTTTTTCCTTGAAGACTCCAGAAATTTTTTAGCCAGCATTTGGTATAACAAATTTTATAGCTGGCTAACAGAGGGCATTGTATACATTGTTGAACCTAGTGCAGTAATCTTGGACACTTGCCCCAACATTTATTTTAAGATTGTTATACTCTGAAATGATTTGAAGGGGGTTCTTCTTAATCTCCCATTTGTTTATGAATGTTTGATAAATATAAGGGAGGTCATGTATGCTATTAGGAGTTAAGTTTTTGAACCATTTATTGGCTTCTCCTCCTAGAATTTGGGCAAACATCCTCAAATTCATTGTCTCCTGTTCTACTTCCATGTAGTCAAAAGCATCATTTAGTTTGTCTACATGTTGTTGGGCAGTGGTAGATTTAGCTCCAGTGAAATGAGGGATTTTGGATTGATATTCATTTGGAAAAGGTAGTAAAGGTTGTTGTAGTGCCAGAGGGGCATACCATGCTGCCATGATGGGAGGTAATGGGATCCAAGAAGGATTTACAAGGGGAGGGTTTGTGAGAGGAGGTGGATGAAGTGGAGTGGATGTATGAGTGGGTGTAGCAGAAGTACTTGGGCCAACAAATTGATTTTGAGCAGACTTGGAATGAAATAAGCCAAAGTGATGGAGAAGCTGAAAATCAGGAGTGTAAGGAGAGGCTTCTTTACTAAGACTTTGGTGAAAATAAATGGGTTCAAGGTTTGTCTGGTCTATCCCACTTTGAGACTTAGTTTTGAATAGGTTTCTTTGATGATGTAAGTAAAATTAGGTATCTGGCAAGGCTATGAGTTTCAAGGGCAGAACTTTCTCTATGGATTGTTCTAGCACTAGTTGAATCTTTAGCTCTAGAAGTCTTCCAAAAAATCCTCTCTGGTAATCAACTATGATAGGAGGGTTGGGGTCAAGGTGAGATCTGGTGTTAATTCTTTGTGAAGCCAGATTTCAGACCTACAATATGGAGAGGCTGAAAGTTTTGTGAATGCTTTGAAAGGCAGACCTTTCTAAATGTTTACTAAACTTACACGATGTGTGACTAGGACTCTAAAACACTTAGGATTGGTTTGACACAAATCTAGAGGAGTCTAGAAGAACTAGTGAATTTAATAGGCCTACTGGAGCTAGTGGAGTCGCCAGGTGGATGTTTTTGTTGTTTTGATGATATGTATTTATGGTCCACCGCCAACTATTGATAAAAACCAATCTAGAGATGTTTTCAGGGGTTTTCTAAGTTTCTCTATGTAACACTCAGGTCTCTAATGAGTATGGTCCAGTTGATTCATCATGTTGCTAGCATGGTGAATCAGTTTGGTTGAACTCTTGGCTAACACTTCAAGTTTTTAATTTTGACAGAGGTTCTTTGAGTCTTCAAAAGATATTCAGGCTACTATGTACTCAGGGTCCCACCATGATCGCCACTATGTTAGGGTGATGAGGTGGCGAGGAATCACTGGATACTATTTGACAAGGGCTTCTGAATTCTTTAAGGATGTCTAAACTTGTTACTTACTCAGAATGTCCCACCGTGATCGCCACTATGTTAGGTCCTCGTAATTTGCAGAATGGTAAGAACAAATGAATAGGGGTAACATCAAATCAATCTTTGGAGTCCTAGGACCTAGCCTTCCTGGACTCGGAGAGGTCTCTCTCTATGTTTTCTTGTAAAGGTTTTAACTTGTTTGATTTTATGGTTTAGATTTTAGGCTAGTTATAGGGTTTAGGGTTTGCTTGTTTGTTTGTTTGGTTGGATAGGTTGTTAAGACAAATAGGTAGGGTAAGAGATAAATCAATCCATTGGGCTATGGGGTCTGCAAAGGCCTTGAAAAGTGAAAAATGATTCAAGGATAGTTCATAGGGCAAGTTGGCAAGGCCAAATGGATCTAAGTAGGTCTAGGGAGAGTGAAATAAACATGGAGTTGTGTAAATAGTGAGTTAAGGGGCAATAAAGGATCCTTTAACAAACTAATAAAACAAGGAAAATCTTTTAAGATGATAGCATAAAAATTTTGAAGAGAAGTGAAGGATTCTTCAATATCAACTAGGCTAAGAAGTTCTTAAAAACAACAAATAAGTGAGCTAAGAGAGCAGTGAAGGATTCTCTAAAACTTTATTGCAAACAAATATAAATTTAACATAACATCTTAGTAATACTAAAGAGAATTCAAGGATTCTTTAGCAAAACTATGAGGAATAAAACATAGAAATCAGAGGATATAGACAAAGTAGGGTGCCCAAGGCATATCCTACTCCAAAATTTCTATCCCATGATCAAAGAAACATATTGAGAATTGAAGAAAACAAATAAAGATATGGAAAACATAACCATATCACCAAGCTTAATGAATCCTAAGAGTGAGCCCGATCCATGGAAGCACAGTCCAACACCATCACAAGGTACCAAAGCCAATTTCACAAATAAACTCATAGTCTATTTCATATTATGTTCAACAACCAACCAAAAAAATACAATAAGACGTCCATGCTCCATTTAACCAGCAAATGAGGAGTTGGAAACCCTAATAGGTTTCTAGAAACCATAAATACACCATAAATGTCATTTATGTCCAAAGAGGCCATGCAAGGCCCAAGGCACATAATAACTATTGAAATAAATGAGAGATAACCTAAACATAACTCCTTAATCAACTCTGAAATTATTTGCCCAAAAAATCTCGAAAATATCCTTCAGTGTGTTTTGTTGACTTTTTTGCAAGAGGGCAGCTTCAGACGTCTGAAAGCGTAGCGCCTGCATAGGAAAAAGGGGTCCTCTTGCAGCCAATTTTTGATGGACTTCCCGATGTCGGAATTGGCTCCGTGATGGCTCTTTGGAAAACCTGTTGAGTCTACTTTCCAAAAATTCCCTTGGTTTTTTGATTGGGCACCGTTTACCTATCCAAAAAGGAAATCTTCCAAAACTGCTTTAGGCATAGCTCCAGGCCTGAAAAAGAGGCAGAAAAGTGAAAAATGACATGCTTTTTAGCCTTTTGAGGGACCAAAAATGCTCCCAATGCTCTGAAATTTGGTGAGAATTGTGTAATTGAGTTGAGGATTCAAAAAATCTTCCTGAGGATGCCTGAGATGAAAGCGTAGCGCCAAGGGTGCTGCGCTTAGAGGCCTCAAAATTTGCAAAAAACCAAAATTTGTCAAAAATTTCCCAAAATTGGTGGATGTATTCCTTATGGGATTTGAGAGGCCTGTAGAGAAGCTTCAACCAATATTCCAAGGTTTTCTTGGTATTTTTCCTCTTTGAGTGCTAGTATTTTGGCATGAGCCTTTTTGAGTTTAGCCCTTGCAATTTGGTTTCTCCGGGCATAATGCTTGGTCATCTTCCTTTGGAGATCAAGATCTCTCTTTGCCTTCTTCAACTGCTTGTTTTCATATTTATAATAGTAAATTTTATACATTTCCATGCCAAGGCATCTTTCTAGATCTCTAATCTCTGCATCTTTTCTTTGGAGCAGTATGCTAGTGGCCCTCTCCTTATCTTTAGTTTCATTGTCAAGCTCCATGATGTCGAGCTCATGCTTACCTTTCTTACCTTTATTCACCTTTTGTTTTCCTTTTTCAAGCTTCTGAGCTGAGGTAGATGGCATGGTCCCTTGCCTTTTAGAGGCAGCAAACACAAGCCTTTTTCCTCTTTGATATGTCAATGGAAGAGGTTTGATGGTGATCATTTCAATGTCTTGATCATGGCTACCATCATTTGTTTCCACGTTTTCCTCTTCATTACCCTAACTACTACTTATCTCTTTGCCTTCAACATCAGCCTCACTTTTAGTCTCTTCATTGATTTATGCACTTTCATTTTGTTCCTTAATGTAGCTTCTTGCCTCATCATTGCTGTGATCTTCATTTTCACTATCAGCCTCTTCATTTTCTTCAATGTTTTCATGAATGTCATTTTCCTTGTTGTCCTGTTCCTCACTAATTCTTGCTTCATTGGTGTCCATGCTATCTCCAACCTCGTCATTTTCTTCATGGTTATCATCTTCATCTTGGCTGATATCTTCATCTTTTCCCTCATCTCTATCATGGCTATGAGCCTCACTGTTTTGACTGTCATTAGGGCTCTTAGTCTCATTGCTATCCTTAGGATCATCCTATGTCTCTTTATCACTTGCCTCATATTCATTATCATCTACCTCCATGTCTTTTGCTTCTTATTGGCTTGACTCATCATCACCTTCATCTTCATTTTGGTTTGATTCATTGTCACCCTCACCCTCATTGTCACTTTCTTGTTCATTGCCACTTCCTTCTTGATCTGATGCATTAGGAGAAGATGAGGAAGGGGGATTTTCTTGAGGAGAGGATACTTGTGTAGATGATGAGGCATGATCTATAGGAGGTGATGGAGGACTAGAGGGAGGAGGATGAGATGATGACGGTAAATTTGGCTGATGATGGGGCTGAGCGCTTGTGAATATTTCATGAGCAATGAACACCTCCCAAGGTATGTCCTTTTGCTCCAACTAATGTAGCACCACCATCTTGATCAAGGAGTGGTGGAACAAACTTTTCATTTGCTGGGAATAACTCCTCCATCGGACAATAGAATACATCTTGTCGATACTCCTATACAGGTAGTAGGGTAAATGAAGCATTTTAACCCTAGTAAAATGCATGAGAAATATGATATGGTAGGAGTAGAGCCTAGAATATCTCCCATCACATGTAAATTATTTCATGATGACCCTCATTAAGGGTGCATACCTCTGCAACAAGTGTGAGAAAGGGAAAATATTCTTGCAACCTTCTTTGTGCCTAGGCTTGAGAAATGGCTCATAGCAGCTCATGTCCAACATTTCCCTTTTGAACCATTTTTCACCAACATCAGGTATACCTGTAGCACTAGAAATGGCATCTGATGAGAGTTCAAAGGTCACTCCTGCAAAGCTTGATTGTTTTTTATGTAGGTTGAGAGTGAATAGCCTTGTGAGCTCTGGGTGATTTTGTACTTGTTGGACCTTTTCACAAAACTGGAAACACCCTACATTTTGAAAGCATGAGAGAATCATGGGAGAGGTAGTAAGCTCCATAGTGTCTTGGGGTTCAAAAATATTAACCTTCCTCCCCTCGTGCTTTTTCCTCATAGGCACTTGGCCTCCTTCACTGCTAACACTCCCTTCTTCTCCTGACATGGTAATCACTGCTGCCTTTAAACAACCCTAGGTTTGCTTGTGAAAATTGATAGGATGACTGAAATGGAATAATGGTCAAAGGCAGTTCTTGTAAGTGAGGGAGATGGAGGTGTGGGTTTATGACTGATTCCCCTTTGAGCTTTGATGAAGGGTTAACTTGAACTCAATGTAATTACCCTAATTGGCACCTTTCTTGACTAATAATTTCTTTCTTGGAGGTCAAAAGAGAGTGTTTGTCATGAGGACTTAGGGTTTCTAGTCAATTCCCTTAAGCATAAAATCATGAATTTCAATGGAGGAGAAGGAAAAACATGCACCTACCAACTTTTAACTTCTTTGCAGGTCCTTGGATGCAGCTTGGAGGTGCTCCCTTGTGGTTTTTTTGGAAATTTGCAATTTGGAGAGGGTTTCTCGCCTAGGCGCAGCGCCTGCACACACTGTCAGGTGTCGTGCCTCATAGGTGCAGCGCCTACACGTGTGCAGGTCTTTCGGGCTTCTAGGCACAATGTTGAACATCTTTTGGGCCTGTTCTATTGGGCAATTCTGCGCAATTCTGGGCAATTGGGTAGAGCCCGCTTGTATGCGCAGCGCAGTGTAAATTACACTGCAAAATCTCCCCAATGCACAGCGCCAGGTGCTGTAAGTGCAACGCTTGCATGAACGCGTAGCGCCAGGTAACCTTACCCAGATTTCTCACTAAAAGTTGAAATTTCTCTATGATGGATTTTTTTTACTCTTTTGCATGTGCATAATGAGCTAAGTGATAAACAAAATGACTCTTTATAGTCTTAGGAAAATAAAATTAAACCTTGTATACCCAATTTCTAATGTTCTTTAGTCTCTTTGTTATTTTCACTGATATTCTTTTTGACCTTTTGTAGTAGGTGACTTAAAAACATAAAAATGGTATTTTTCCCTTCTAACCATTTTTCTTTGTTGCTCTTCAAGTTGCTGACATGGTGAACTATGACTCCCTTTGTCCTATTTATGCTTTTAACACTCTGTTCTGCAGATGTTTGTTTGAGTCATATAATTTATTGTGTTTTGGCCATGTTCATGTATTTTAATCATTTTCACAACTTTGGGTTCTTGCATGGTGGCAGCATCCTTAAAACTCCTATGTTTTACCTTGGAGATCAAATTTCCTTTTGCTTGAGGGGTGACTGAGAAACTTGTTTTCATCCTTCTTATTGATCTCTAGGCATGATAAATCCATTTTTTACAAGCACCACATCTTTCACAATCATGTATGCTATCTCCTTTTGGAAACTTCTGATTTGTAGGTTCCAGAACATACTGATTTAGCTCTTTCTGATGTTCCTGGAGTTTGACACATTCAGTTATACAACAACAACCTCATGATCAGCTTGGTTTTCCATCTTGAAACTCAACCCTACGCTTTTATTCCTTTGATCATTGAATGCAAATGAATGGAAATGAAGGCTTGACCTTCCTGATACTGATACTCTTTGCATTATTTCCCTTTGAGGCAATGAAACATTTTACTTTAGCAAACTCTAGAAGTCACCTACAACAATCTCTTAAAACTTTCTTTCTGCTGTCATGATGGAGGCTCAACAGCTTCATTTTACCTTGGTTTGATCATCTTCATTTAGAAAAACCCTAGGTTTCTTTAAACACAAGTTCTTTCTTATCTTCTTGCCATGATCTATCTTGTTTCAGGATCAGACCTCCTACCTCATCAAATCCCTACTGATGGATCTCTTAACACTCCTACAGAAGTGTTAAAAATATTAGCATTCACAAAACTTGATTTTTGAAAAGGTAGTTGGTGCTGACCTTCTTTCACCTTTGATTCAACTTCTAGTACATGGAAAATAGTGCTTTAGAAAACCAAGGATAACCCTACAACCTATGAAACCCTAATGACCTAGTGGGGGGCTCTTTTGACTTGGTCTTTGACTGAAAGCTTGGCTTGGGGTCTTTAAGTGTGAAAAACAGAGTAAATGAAAAATAGATGTATTGAAGATCCAAAATCCAATGTGCTTGGTTTTTCTAAAGAGCCTACAGAGATGGTTTTGAGACCGTCAACCCTTGAGGGACCTGGTGAAGATGGAAAAGAAAGGTTTGTTTGGTAACCCTATATGGGAAGTGGAATGATGTGAAAAAGTAGAACAGGGTACTGAGGTTATGGGTGGGAAAATAGGATAAAGGTGAGTGGCATGAGCCCATGAGGGGTCCTCTAGGGGTGATAGGCAGAATAGTAAAATAGTGAAAAAAAATTTGTAAGGATAATGAAGGCAGTGAGATTTCTAAAACTCACAATGTTCATGAATGTTGTTTTTAGAAATCTAGGAAAAATATTTAGTCATCTACAAATAGCAAAAATTACTGATGGCTAACAGTTCCTGTCACTGTAATTCCTGTAGTCACAACATTTGTACCTTCTACACTAGCAGAATCATTAGCTTCTACAGTCCCAATGGCTACAGCATTACCTGTTACCTCATCAACAACTTCAACAACAAAGTCTTCAACAACAGCAGCACAACCTATAGATGAAGAAAGTAAACTAGTAAAAGCTATGCAGGATATGTCTATTCAGACAAATGAAAGTAACATACTTAAAGAACAGCTTAAAGTCTGGAAGATGAAAATAAACTTTCTAAGTTAATGCACAAGAATGAAGAACAAAAAGCCAACAGGTTGAATGAGCAATTGAAGAAGTTAGAGAAAGATCTAAAACTAAAAGAACCCATGGCACAAGCCAAGTAGCAGCTATGGGCCAGTATCATTGATCTCTCAATGATATTGGCCATCAATTCATGTCATATATGAAAAAAAATAATTAGTCAAAGCAGCAAGAGAAGCTATCCAAAAGATAAAAGAAGAACTTGGAAAGAAGCCTGAAGAGGAAAATGAGATCATAAAATTTCTTAATTCTAAGAATAGGAAAGAACTTGAAGAGATTGGAATCGGTGATAGAACAAAAACCATCCTAGAAGTCAGGAAGGTTATTTCTAAAAAGAATTTGATGATATAGCTGGAAGAAAAATGTAAAAACATGGAAGTTACCATCACAAGATTCATGATGAAGATTGACACTCTTAGAAAAAAAGGCCTTCCAAATCCATTAGTTATTCATGATAAACTAATGAAGCAAGATGATTATGATAAGAAGATGAGAGAAGTGGCTAAGGAACAAGCCAATAATTCAGCCATGCAGGGAATTACAACAGGGAAGGTACTTTACAAGAATTTTGAAAATCTGTTTTACCTGCAACATGAGGTGAAACACTTATTTGTCAACAAGCTTACTTTCTCAAAATACACAGGGGCTGATGAAATATTTGGGAGGATGGTGAAAATTAAGCTACCAGAGGTATAACTTTGGGAGAAATTGAATCATTTACTATGAAGATCAAAGCAGTCAAATAGGTCAGTCAAATGAGGAAAATAACAATCAGGAAAAGATAAAACAGAGCATGCATTTTTACAATTACAGTGTACAGTAAAGAACAATAGTAACAGTGAAAACATGACAGTGAAAGAGTATTAGTTACAGTCAAAGAGTATCAGTAAAAGTAAGAGTGAAAGATGCCAGCATAGAGGACACTTCACTGCCTAATTGCAACCTTCGTTGAGCAACAAATAGTGACAAATTAGCATCAAAATATCAACAATCAAACAACAAATCAATAAAATCAAGGACAACTTGCATTAGTTAGATAGTTGTCTCTATCTTCTTGCATGAAGATGTTTCTTTTTCCTTGGATAATTCCTAGGTTGTTTTGGGATATTTTGTAAGGGTTTATGTTTAAATACTTCACATTTTTTAAGCCTTTGAGTGTGGATGAATTGCTGAACATTTCTATAGTTGTACTATTCTGGAACCTGATGGTGATTGTGCCAATTTCAAGTCAGCAGACTGGATTAAAGCAATAAAGAGATTATATTACAGGATTCATGTGTTGGGCCATTATAGTGAAGTACTTTCTACTTTTTCAATTGTTTATTTCTGAAGTTTTCACATGTTCATAGATTTGCTTAAATCTAAATGATACAATCAGAATGTTATTATAGAATATGTTTAATTACACTCTGTCTTGAACTGTTTATCATTTTTATGTTTTTCTTCTGATATCCAGATTAGGAAATTCTTAATTTCTCCCTTATTTCAATTGACCTCTGTCTTTTCACTCATTATCTGGATTTGAGAACCCTTAATTGCTATCTTACCCCGATTGAAACCATTTTCACCATCAGCCTAAGGATTTGAAGTGATTGAACTATCTTACCCTGTGAATACTTCCCTTTAGAACCTTGATCATGCTTATTTTGCTTGAAACTTTGACTCCATTAGCCCAATGGAATACAGACCTACATCTATCCATTTGAATAAGTGATTTCACCACAAAACCAAATCCAAAATCAAATCCCAAGTAATCCTACGTAACTAGCCTACAATCAACTAAAATCAACAAAGATAAATCATATAGAGAGAGCCCTCTCTGAGCATTAGGAAGACTAGATCCTAAGGCTTAAAAGTAGGTTTGTGGTTACCTCTAATATTCTTTAAACCAAAAAATAATAGCAACCCTTGAGAATTATTGGAGTGATAATAGTGTCAACCTTGTAGGTTGTGGAATTCTAGAAGTAGCAACACTTCCATATTTATAGATGTGAGTGGTAGGCTTCCTTGTCGCCATAAATTTACTTTCATTTTTTCTTGCCAACCTGAATGCCTTCTCCAATGAATTAGGTTCCCAAATGCAAACCTCAAGTTGGATGTTATCCTTTAAAGTCCCTATGAAGGCATCAATCATGTGTTCCTCTGGAATATCAATTACCCTTATATTCAATTTTGGAAGTCCTTAATGTGCTCCACCATTGAACCCTTTTGTTTGAGATTTATCAATTGGCTAAAGAAGATGTTTCTCTTTGTATCATCATAATGTGCTATCATTTCCTCCGTAAAAATTGACCAAGTGAAATTTTTTTTACAAGAGAAAAGCCATCGATACCATAAAAATGTATTTTGTTCTAAATGTAAAGTTGCAATGCATACATTTTCTTTGTTTTGCACATTATGGAGATCAACATATTTCTCCATCTGTAGTATCCATGTTAGGGATCCTTGCGATAAAAATTCCTCATATCAATCTTTGGAATATGGTGGGTCTTAAATCCAACATTAGAGTTCATGAAATCATGATTAACATTTATTTTGTTCTCATCATGAATTTCGTGTACTACCTTTTCACCATTAGGAACCATTTCTTGTATCAATTTTATCAAACCTTCCTTCAAACCTTACATATCTGCTTTTAGATCATTCTTCATGTCTTCCATGTTAGCTTCCATGTCATCCATATTAGCTTCCATGCCATCCATCTTAGCTTCCATGCAATTCTTCAAACAATCCATCTTAGCTTCCATGTCATTCTTCAAAACATCCATCTTAGCTTCCATGCCTTTCTTCAAAACATCCATCTTAGCTTCCACGCCTTTCTTCAAACCATCCATATTAACTTCCAAGCCTTTCTTCAAACCATTCATCTTAGCTTCCATGCCTTTCTTCGAAACTTCCATTTCATTTTTTATTTCTCTTTGCGAGAGCGAAATTTGGTGCACTTGGTCTTGTAATTTTGATATATCATGTTGCACTTATTCCTCTTCATGAGTCATAGTAGAGCCTTCTGAGGGCTTAATGGATGTTGAATTATTTTTAGGGGCCATTTTATATCCCAGTACTGATATTATGCTTCAATAAGCCATTGGAATCAATTCAAACTTATTTTTCAAACAAGACTTATGCAATTTGAAAAGAAAATACACACATTTTTTTTTTGTTTTTGAGAAGCTCCATATTGAAACTGATGTATCTTTGAAATTTCACATCCCCGAGATTTTATCTTCGGTCCTTTAGTATCACTTTGAATCTTATTTCCAATACCATGGGTGTGACCTGATTTGGATTATAAAAGGAAAAGTTATGCCTAATCTCCCGCAATGAACTAATTATGGATTGGTTCAGTAGAGCGAACTTGTACGGCATGCCACGTGTCACTGTTTCCTCCTTCGGCTTTGAAATTGATATACAGTAAACTCAATTTTGTTTAATTTCGGCCACCTTTTACAGAATTCCAATATGATTCTCAGAGAGAGAGTTATGATGTTTTTCCCAAGGTCACCTATTTGAGATGAAATTCGGGAGCCTGCAAAAACCCTATATTCCATAGATCATATCTCTGAAAATATTTCAAACCAAGATCTGAAATTTTTACATGATGTTCATTAGGATTTCTTCACAAATTGGTTTTTGTTTTATCTTCTGAACCTTCGTATAAACATATTTATAGTGAAAATTCCATGATGACCTGTTTGAAGTAGTGAAACCCTAGAATCCAAAGCTCTGATACCCAATGTCATGAAACCAGCTCCCAAAATAGAAGAAAAGAGAGATCAAAACCTTATAAATTAGCTACTTAGAGGAGGAAACATCCTTTATATTACATAAATGAACAATTATTGGATGATTTTAATGACAAAACCTCATTTTTATATATAAGAATCCATGGGATCACAATATAATCCTAGCCAACCTAACAATAATAATGTAAGGGCACAAAAATAAAAATAGTGGGGTTTTATGGGGTGAAATAATAACAATATGGGGACTACATGTGTACAACAATAAAAATAATGGGTCTACACTACAAAAATAAGGGACTACACTAGTAATATAGGGACCTAACAAAGGTTGAGTTAACTAATGGTGTCATACCCTACCACCTGCTTCCATTCATTATTTTGAACACCCCATCAAGGAGCTTCATTTAGCATTTGATAGGTATGATTATTGGGATGTTATTAAAAGGATTTATCAACTAAGAATGAAGCCTAATGAATCAATTGATGATTTCTCTGTTCGATTCCTGCACCTATGTTATAAATTTCCTAAAGAAGATACGGATTGGGATTTCCTGAAACAAAAGTTTGAGAATTTGGTTCATATCTCTTTTCACAGTGAATCTAAAACCCATGATATTTATACTTCCCAAACTTTTGTAAATCATGATACACCTCTAATTTTAGAGGAGGAACCTAGTATTCCTTTTATTCCTTTTCCTCTTCCCTTTCCAGTTCTGATGTGGGTGCAACCTTGCGATGATGCTAAAGTTGGGAAATCTGAAAATAAAATGGTTGATCTATCTTCAACCTTCATCCACTTCTCATGATCTAGGTCCAATGGAAGAAACCTTGGAATGGTTCATGGAGCCTAGGGTGAAGGTTAATCCTTCCACTCCTCAAGATGATACTAGCATTCTTAACCTCAATCCCGAATTTGGTTCCACTGAAAGTATTACTTCTTCAAGGGAAATTTTTCATCCTCTATCATATACATGCCATGACTCTGTATATCATGATCATCTTAATCAAACTTTTCCACCAACAAGTTCTTCACACTCTCTTGATTTTCAAGTTTTTGGTTCAAATTGTGATCAAGTACAAGGCAGTCACATTACACAGGTAGAGGAGCAAGAATGTGAGGAGACCCTCTATCTCTTGTCCCTCTTTCAAAACCCTCTAGGTCAGGATGTTGTTCCTTTATTCTTGGATGATTTTTAATACACTAATATTGGTAATCAATCATATGAATTTAATGTTCTTAATCAATCTATAGTCTTGGGAAACGATAATTTTGATGATGATGACTCTGTCAATGTATGTGATGATGAATTCCCAAGTGCACAAGCTGATATTTTAATTTCTCTAGAAGATTTTGATTTGAAATAATTAGGTTCGGAACCTAATTAAGTCAAATAAGATGTCCTTATGGAAACTTCCTCTTCATCTCATTATCCCTTGTGGTCTACCATTTGTGACGCATAAATCTACGATGAATATACTCCATGCTTTTCAAGTGCTTCATCTGATGATTTAACTTCTCAATTGACACAAGGTAGTGATGTTATCCATGATGAAAAAAGAAAAAATAAAATCCTTAAGTATCATTTCCATCCCTTATCATATTTTTTTTGCATGAGGACAAATCGTCAAATCAGTTTGCTCATGAAATTTCTCTTATTCATACATCTCTAGATTTGTGATCAGGAGAATCTTTTGACTTGAGTAATTTGGTTGTTGAAGTTGTAAAATCTGATCAAATCAGTGACAAAGATGGCTTCCATCCAGTTAGTAGTGGCCTTATTGAAATAATTGGAATTAGATATCCTCACACCATGCATGATCTAATTCAATATTCAAAATGTGATTTTACAATTCTTGAAATTTTTGGGACTTGTCATGAAGTTGAGATACTTCAAAATCTGTTGATGGTTGTGTCAGGATCCCGCAAATTTGGCAAGATCCCAGAACTAAGTCGATCTGGTTTTTCTTGAAATTTTATTTTCTTTGCATGCTTTCACTCAATGCAAATTCCTTCTTGAAATATGTTTGGTATTGTGGATATAGTATTTCAAACTTTCAAGATGTGATTTATCATCAGATTCAAGATTCTATCTCAGTTGATTCATCTCCATGCAAAGTTCCCATACTTAACTTAGGTTTAGAGCATGTATCTTCTGTGGAAGCATGGAACTATAAATTTTATCATTTCAAACATTATCTTTGGTAGAAGGAACCATGTCTATCAGATGCATTTTATAATAACCAGATCCTATTTTTTCTTGTGAATGTTATACTTCTAATATTTTTCTTCATCACACCTAAAATCCTCTTGAGTTCTAATGAATGCATGAGTTATCTCGCGAATGAAATTCTTCTTCACTCATTGTATCCTGACTGGTTTCATGTGTTTTCTATACCAGTATTCCTTATCACTTATTTGGACAATTACCATGCTAGTGCAGTGTGTAACCAGTTACAAGGGAATGGTTTGCCATATTTATCATAAGAGGGAGACGATTCTTTTGTTCAAGGCATTTGTCAATTTGTTTAAATTGATCTATCTTTGTTGTATTCTAACCATGAATCTCATGCCATAAATATTCCATCTGATCATAATATTAATTGTCATTCATTTTATCATTTTCCCACGAGTATATCTGATGACATTCTTTTCACATTGATTAATAATTATGGTTCATCTCTCTATTTGGATACTTGTTAAGTAGCTAAGGCACTTCAACCTTCACTGATGGTTATGATGGGCCCTCACTATCTTGAAAAACCTTTTGAATATGATCAGATTAGTTTTCACTTACAAGATTCTCATCCTAATCCCACACTTTTAATTGAAAAATCATATTTTCAACGATTTCAGGGTTCTTAAGAGGATTGTTTCAAATTTCATGATCCAATCAATGAATGGTTGGAGAAATCATGGAAAGCTTCATCACAAATAACAAGTTTTGCTAAGGAGGACAGTACATATGAAGATACATTCGCAAGAAGCTTCTAAGGTTTGTTTAATTATGGTTTTCACCGAAAAGGTAAGAGTATGATTTGGTTAGAAGTAGTGGCTATGACATATCTCTTTGTTGACACGAAAGACCTTCAATTTGTTGTGCAAGTTATTAAATCACTTATATTTTCTATTTCACATTATTTTATATTTGTTTTAATCACTTGTATCTTTGTGTATGCAGGTCAGGAGAAGTTACAATGGTTACATTGTAAATTTCATTACACTTGACCTTGACCTTCTAACTAGTTAGGTTAGGCCCTAGGCCTATCTGCATACAAGTATCCCTTGCACACTCATCGTGCACTCACTTTCTATACTCTTTCTTGTGTTTTATTACTTTTTTCTTGCATCCTATTTTCAGTTAGCCTCCATTTGCTTTGTCCTTTTGATTTTTTTTCTTTCTTTTTGTTTCTTGACTCTTCTTTCGTGTTTTGTTTAATAATACTTCACATGAATGATGTTCCCTTCGGCTCAAAAGAATATGTGGGAAAATAGAAGAGGGTCTTGTGACACTGCAACATTTGTCTAACCTTTAGTCCTTATTTGTCATCTTGGTTTCATACCTTTTTCTCAATTATGTTTTGATAGAAAATATGATCCTTGTGTAAGGAGAGCTTTGGGTGAAACCATGATACTTGTATATATTTTAGGAGGCTCGTTTATTTATGTTTCGGTGTTTTCCACGCTAATTCAATCAAGTAGAGAAGGACAAGGGGAAAATATAAACGAGCAAACTCATATCAGAGGTTTTATATATGATTCTCTAAAGAAACAACCTCTTCTTCTCTCAATAAGTCGATATTCCTCTTCCACCTCATGAAATAAATAAGTGTCAAAACACAGTCATATAAAAATAAATAAATAAAGGGGAAAAAAGAGAAAGGCTTCCTGCATAGGGAGGTTAAGCAAGTAACTTTACTGGGGTATTGTCTAGGCTCACTAGCAAAAAAATAAAGCTTGTGTTCCTAAAGTGACTCCGCCTGGGTATTTTACAGGTTCCCTGGTGGTAGAGCAACACTAGAGATGAAAAATCATACTCTAAATATCTTAAGCTCGTGAATTGCATTATCCTGCTCCTGAATCCAAAAATTGTGACATGGTTGGTCTTATGAATGTGTGCAACTGATAAAGAGATGGAGGGGACTATATCTATAACTAGGTTAATTGGGGAAGCCAGAGTAATTTGTACGATGAATCAATACTTTTGAAAAAACTAGGGGATGCACAAAATATTATACCAAAGTAGAGAATTTGAAGTTATACTAGGGTGTCGCCAAGTGTTTTCATTGCGACAAACACCCTCTAAAATTTGGTCTACACTTGAATTTTGGAGCCTACTGTGGATATTGCGATCATTCTTTCCATAGTCACTCTATAGACGATCAATGCTTTGTTAAGTGTCAAAGGCACCTGCTCACACATGCTCAGTTTGAAACAAGTTCATGACTACACTTTTTTAAGCAAGCTTGAATATGCATAGCAAAATTCCATTAAGAAAATGTTTATGAAATGATCAACCTATGTCATTAGTCAATGCACACTCTCATTGACAATCTCACTTTTGGTCATGATTTTTTTTCTATTTCGGTGAATTTTACACACCTTAATTTTCGCAACAGTCACTTTCATGTTTACGACTGTCAGTTTTGTTTTTCCTCACTTTAATATGTGTCATTTTTCATGCTATTTTCATTTTTCCATGTGTCACTTTCAATATCATTCACATTTTGCAAGTGTTGTTTGCCCTTTCCTCTTACTCTCTCTAGTGTCATATTTTAGCATGACAAGAGTCACATGTCACACATATGTAGTTTTGGTTTGTTTCAAGGGGTAACCTTGGTAATAATGAGTCATTATTATCATGTAGACATGTATCGTACTCATTCCCAAAGTTTTAAGCATTGTCACACAAGTGTCGTTATTGTCGTCACAAAGTGTACCTTTAGTGTCACACTTGGGGAAAGTTGTTGCAATGTTGTTGCATTGAGGGAAGTGTTTTTTTTATGCATTATGAGTTATCTATGTTATGTCGTCAATTGTTCTAAGTGTTTGATCATGCTCTATTTTTTTCCCTACTCACTTTGGCCTCACTTGTCCCACACTTAGCCAAATCCAGAAAACTTCCCTACCAAGCAACCTCACCTCACTCGGCATTTTTGAGCTGTGCATTGTGTAGTATCGACCCTCAATCTCAGACTTTTCCTCTTGGAACTACACAATGCACAATCCCTACCTTCCAGAACTTCACCCTATGTAGTCTTGACGCTCATTATTGACACTTGAGCGCCACAACTACACAATATCTGCCTCAATTAGTCTCATTTGTGCACCGTGCAGTATCAAGCAACAAGGCTTAGCCTTGAGCTCTTGAACTACGTAATTGCACAATTCCTAGTCATATGTCCCTCCAAAAATGCGTAGTGGGAATCCTTAAACCTCAAGCCTCAATCTTGACTTCTTGAGCCCCTTAACTATGTATTTCCCTTACCCATGCTAGCCTAAATTATGCATTGCGCGGTTTCAAGGCTCAATCCTAGCCCCTAACCTCCTAAGCTATGCAATTGCACAATCCCTGAGCCTGTCTTGCTTTCTATCACCTAGTTCCACCTCATTCAATGGTTGTCAAGAAGCATGTTAGGACAGGGGTTTATCATACCGATGTCTTCTCGTCATGAGTGGATTTCAATTGTAGGTATCATTTCATGTCATGACAGGATAATGATGAAGGAGACCCTACTAGAAGACACATTTGTAGCTGCAAAAACGGGTTGACCAATCAAGACAAAACAAAGGGGCATGATATTGCGATAGTAGCTTGAAAACAAGACCACATTAAATAATCCTTACATTTAAGCCAAATGAATGAGGAAGAAGAATAACATGCATTATCTCTTAAGAAGACCCAAAGATAACAACAACAAGAATGGCTTGAAATTTTCATGTCATAATGTCGTCCATGTCATCAATGTCTTGTCATATCTTGTCAAAGTGTCATGTCATCATTGGCCACATCATTTGTGCATTATGTAATTTCAATGTCTATGAAATGTAATATAAAGTGGAAGTCCAAGAGCCATGTATAGAATGTGAAAAGTCCTAAGGGAGTTGAAAATTCATACAGAATTCAAATAGTCATGAGGGTAGTCCAAGGGTCACAAGGGAGGTGAATGTTCACCCCATTTGTTATATATGCACCCTCATAGCTCATGTAAATGAATTTTCACCTTGACTCCTCCTACCAGCCATTAGAGAGTAAAATAGTTCTTTTGGAGGAGCAAGTGGTTGATCTAACGCTCCACTATTGGTGCTAGTGGTGTTCGTTGTCTAGATGTATCTTGGAACTTTTTCTTAATTGAAAATCCCATTGAACCGACACACTTTCATAAATATGTCATAAATATTGTAAGACTATTCTTTAAATGGTTGTGATGTATGTTATTTTCATTTGTATAAATGGAATTTAACCTTTTCGGTAGCTTTGGTACTTATCTTGTTGAAGGTTTTAACAATCGTTGCTTCTATGTGAATTATTTCTCTAGTTGTCCAATGATTCATCCATATGTACATACTTGTGTGACTTTAATAGATTAGTATTATTACTTGTATTTTAAAGGCTCACTTCTCTCTCCCCTTTTGGTAGAAGAACCTTGATACATTCCGTAGTTGAACACTCCACAAGGCATATTCACTTGATAATTCGAAAGCACTTGTACATTGCTCTCTTGTGCTGAAATTTGTAGCCAAGGAAAATCTAGAAGAATATATGGTAGGTACGTGTTAGTTCTGGGCTCCCACACTGAACGGTGCTCTAATTGAGAGTTTTTTTGAATAAGTTGTTTTTATGATCATATTAAATACTAATATCCATAGGTATCAATCAATAATAAACATCATAATATTTATTTCATTATATATCTTAGTTTGTTAAAATAAAATAAAAATAAAAATCATAAAAATAACTAAATTATAACCTTATTATTATTATAAAAAGAATTGATATATAAGTTATACATTTAAAACAATATGAAATAATGTTCTTTATTATGGATATCACCCCACTTTACAATGAAAATTTGTAATATCTAAATAGGTTTTCTTATGATACCATGGGTTTTTCAATACCACATGCTCAAACTAGCTCAACCCCATTAATAAATGTGGCTGATGAGACATGGATTTAATATTAATATTAATAGATATATATAAATATAATAATAATACAATAATAAATATTATTATCATTATAATATAAATACGATAAAAATTATAATGACAATTTATAATTATTATTAGTATTAGTATTAGTATACTATGATAATATTATTGATATTATCAATAATATGATAATCATATTATTGATGATATTATTAACCAAAGGGATTATTAATATTATAAACCCAAGACATTATAAACCCTAGGAAATAATATTAAACAAAAAGGATTAATATTATAAACCCAACCGATTAATAAACCAAAGGGATTAATATTGAGAACTCAAGTGATGCAGGGGCATTAGGCTCAAGAAAATTCCATGTATTTTATTAGACTTAGGGGTTTTGTGTTTTCAAGAGAGTCGGTTGCTTATGTAATTATTTGAGTGAATTTAACGAGAATTAATTAAATATTGTGAGGAATTTTGTAAATGTTCTTGAATATTGGAGAACATGAGAGAATTTGGCTAGTTGAGAGTGCATAGGGATTGAGAGATTTAGGAATTAATTATAAATCCTAAATTAGAATTGTTTCATTATTTTGTGGATGAAAGAGGATCCTAAGGGATAAGTAGTGATTTTAGGATTTTGTTGAGAAGATGGAGGAACTGAAACCAAAAATATTTTCAAAACCTTTTGTATAAAATGTAAGCCTCAAAGGCATAAAAAACAGAAGAAAATAGATAGAGAGTGATTCAGGGTTTGAGAGAGATAGGGTTTGAAGACTACGGGCAGTAGGAAAAAAGACCATTGATTGAATATCAGGCCAGAGAGGAAGAATTTCTTATGTAATTATTGTGTATTAATATAGAGAACTCGATTCTTTGAGTTCGTATTTCATCTCTGAGTTATATGGTTTGCAGATGAAATTGGGTTACAGGATTGTATGAGTTGTGTGTGTAATATTGAATTGCAATGGTGAAACTGTGTGTATTGATCATAGAATGGATCGATGCTATTAAGATAATTACCTGGACTTCTAAATTGAGGTAATAATTTACCTGGATATATTTTGAAATGGGATTGACATTGTATGAAGAATGTTCAAGAAGGGGTTATTGCACATTCTGTTGTGTAAACACAGTGAAGGAGATCCAGGGGTTTGAAGTCGCATTCGGGGTTTTTACCATAATGGAAACCAATGGATAGAACCACAAAAAATGAATATAGAAGTTCATTCATGCGTGGAATGAATGCAGAGAGGGCTTAAAGATTGTGAAGATGTATGGTATGGCTCTGTTGAAATTATTCTTTCAATTTGAAACCATGACCTGTTCGAAATCGTGAATTGAACAAATGTGGAAAATACAAAGGAATGATGCGCAGTGGAACGTGGCAGTGTTGTAAGTGAACAGTAAAGATATATGGCGAAGTGGTTGTGAAGTCACGTAGGTTGGAACCATAGTTCTAACAAAAAAAACTCAAGTTAAATGAATGTGAAGATGGTTTTTGCAAAACCATAAATGGTTTTCGCATGGGTAAAGCCTCGTAAGCGGTAAATCTTTGTTTGAACGCGATAACGGTTGTGAAGCGACACGTGGATGTTCAATACCACCCATTTCACGTGCAATTTGGTTGTTAAGGTCCGAAGTTTATTGGAATGCGATATCCGTTGGATATACGCATAAATCATTTTTGGAGCGCGAGGAAAGATCAACCGTCAGATCTATTCAGAGGTTAACGAAAGGTAAGTTATAAATGTTGCGAGACCCGGAACATTAGTTATGTTGATATTTGGGTTTTATAATAAAATATGGAATGTTAACATAACCCGAATGTATATTTGATGAATGGTGGAGAAGTATGTTAATAAAGCTGTGGGGCCGATATAATAATATGTTTTGGGATGTTTTGGGTTGCTGGTGCTTTGGATTTTTAACCAAAGTCGAACCTTTGGTATGAAATGAGATGATAAATGTGGACCCGAATAAATCTCAATGTTCATTAACATTCAGATTTGCGAGCACATATAAGGATTGTTTAAATGTGAGTTGGTAAGTGTTGGCCCGCAGAACTATATTTTGGGTTTTATTCCAAAGTCGAGTATTGATTCAAAATTTCCATAAAGTTGGGTTTTATTATATGGTTCTAACCATAGGGTTAAGAACAGAAGCAAAGCTTCCGCATTAGAATTTGCCCGAATTTGAGAATTATATGGTTTATGAATGAACCATACATATTAAGGTGAGAATGTGGGTTTTGCAGCCCTTCGGCTGAATCAAGTGGTATCAAAGCTGGAAAAGCTCTTTTGAAAGTTAAAGATTTTTTTAATTAAATCAGAATGCATGTGTAATGAGGGAAGAAAGAGGAGACCAGATTCTAAATCTGATAAACAAAAGATACATAGAATTGAAGTGAACGGGCATTTGCAAAAATGAATGAAGACAGTCCAATCAAAGTACAAATGAATGAAGAGAACAAAATCATGCAGAGATCTTGAAGGTGAGATAATTTAATCTGGTTTAAAAATTGTGATTGCAGAATTCTGGTTGCAGATAAGATGAAGACAAAGTTTTTTATGATGATGGCAGTGGACCTAATATTCCAGCTAAAGGTTGGATAGGGAGAACAGCTGAAGTGTTCTCAAGAGAAGGTGAGTTGAGGATATAATCCTAGAGAGAGCATAAGAGAGTGCTCAAGAGGTTCTAGAGTTAGTGAACTAGTGCTTGCTAAAATACCAAGTCCAGAGAGGGGATTGGTGAGGTAAGTGGCAGCAGGGAGGACTTGTTGTTGCAGAGGCTTAGTGCAACTCATAGTGAGTGAGAATCTCATGAAGGAGATGCGCATGGAGGATCAGAGAAGAGGTTCTAAAGGATGCCATAGAGATAATATGAAGGATAGAGAAAGAGATATTGCAATGATGAAAGTAAAACTGGAGGTACTACAGGAATGGCTACAAGAAGAGGAAAACCAGAGAGGAGGATGGATCTTTCCACTGAAGGGAAGGAAGGTAATTTGGAAACCATTATAAATGAAGTGGAGGCAAAAGGAAATTTCCTTATGGAAGGAAGAACTCAGATCTTTTGAGTCAAAGATGGAATTTGAGGATTCCACATGCAAATCTGTTCAAGGAAAAATGCTTGAAGAAGCAAACGAGACTGAAAATTCTTGTGTTTTTAAAACTAATAAATTGTGTATGATTGCAGGTACATCACAGGATGATGACAAAACTTTAGAGTTTGTTAAGGAGAAGAAGTTGAATCTGAATTCTATTTAGAAAGATGCTGAGATAGCAAGATCTCAGGAAGAAATGAAGGCAGAGGGGTCTCATAGAAATATTCAGTAGAATGTTGAAGCAGAGGAAGAAGGACCATCTAATGATTGGTCAAGAACAAGTGAAGGTATGGAAAGTTATGTAAAATTTCCAAGTTCTACTCCAATTGAAATTTTTGAGTTATATAGAAAGTTAGATCTTCAAAAAATAGAATTGGAAAAGCAGAGGATCTACACTCAGGATAAATTGTTGAATGTAAAAGACAGAGAAATTTTCATGAATGATAGTCAGGAAATAGAGGATAAGGATGTAAGAATGATTCAGCAAATTGAAGAAGTTCATTATTTTGAACTAGAGCAAAGAGACATTCATGAAACAGATGATAAGAAGGAGAGACTAGCTGACGGTCTCATGGAGAAATTACATCAACATACTGATGTGTTGACAAAGGATTTAGAAGAAAACTCAAAGAAGCATACTGAAATGTTTCCAGAGGAGGAAGAGGTATTGAAATCTTGTAATTTTAATACTGATAATTCATGTGTTAATTATGTAGGCAAAGACAGACAACAAATGGAAAATGTCTGAGAATTTAATGAGAAGGAAACTATGTTAGCTGAAAAAATAGTGGAGGATCATCATTCTACCATGGTGATTGGCACAATGGAGATAACCTTGGAAGCTGGAAAGAAAGACAGTGAATATTTTATGAGTCTTGAAAGAGACTTGGAATTGCAAAAAGAAGATTTGGTGACTGGATCATCAAATGAGACCATTGGGTCTTGTGATTTTGAAATTGACAATTTGACTGTGTTTACAGGTGTTGTAGAAGACAATCCATCTCTTGGAGTTGTCTTGAATGAAGATGAATTGTTGCAGAAGAAGGAACTTATAAATTCCAAGGAAGGTGAGATAGTCATGTCTCATATGAAGGAACTTGTTACTGTTGATGACAAGGAGGAGTTGGCTTGTTTGATTGGCCAAGAGAAGACTGTAGGACAAACTTTTAGAACTGCCACAATGATGGAGAATCAGAATTCTATTTAGAGTCAGAATCAGAATTCTATTCAGAATCAGAATTAGAATTCTGTACAGAGTTTGAAGAAGTTGAATTGATTGCTAGAATCAATCAAGGAGATGATGGACAATTACTAAATATTGTCAAGGAATAAGAAGAAGGGTATGTTGAAGCTAAATTGTAGCATATTGATGATGTGTTTGAGGTAAAACAAGTTCAAAGGAAATGGCTGAAATGCTTGCTAGAAAATTTTGAACCAGAGAAAGGAATTGCAGATACTGAAGTGGAAATTGCTGAAGTTGAGGAAGAAGCAGGAGCAGATACTAGTTTGTCAAAATTGATTATGCTTACTAGTATACAAAGAAAAGTGAATGAGTATGTTACTGCAGTTAGAGAATCAAATGATAATTCATTTTTTGAAAGTAAATTTGCAGGTAGTGAGCAAAAAAAGAATGTTATAGAGGGAGATATCTTAAGAGATATTCAGGAAGTTTGGGAGGCAGCAACGTCTATGGTGGCAACATCTATGGCAACAACAACAACATGTGAAGCAACATATGCAGCAACAAAAGCAACAATATTTAAAGAAATATTTGCAGCAGAAATTGAAAGCAGCAACAAAAGGCAGAGTAATTTCCAGACAAAAGATAAACTGGACATAGAGATTGAAAACATAAGGAGGTTGATGATGAAGGTGTCTCAGAAGAAAAAGACAGCAACATGAAGGCAAAGAAATTATAGTAAAGGAAAAACAAGAACAGTCTATGAAAGCATAGCTAATGGAAAGATGTAGAATAAAGTATGGAAGCCTGGAAAAGTGCAGTTGAAGAATAATGCAGCTATTGGACAGCAGCAAAACAGAGTATGGGATCCAGGAGGAAAAGATTAAAAGCACATGATCAGGAGATCATGGTTATTTTTGACCTTGGGAGTCTGATGCAGGGGCATTAGGCTCAAGAAAATTCCACATATTTTATTAGACTTAGGGGTTTTGTGTTTTCAAGGGAGTTGGTTGCTTATGTTATGATTTGAGTGATTTTAATGAGAATTAATTAAATATTGTGAGGAATTTTGTAAATGTTCTTGAATATTGGAGAACATGAGAGAATTTGGCTATTTGAGAGTGTATAGGGATTGAAAGATTTAGGAATTAATTATTAATCCTAAATTAGAATTGTTTCATTATTTTGTGGATGAAAGAGGATCCTTAGGGATAAGTAGTGATTTTAGGATTTTGTTGAAAAGATGGAGGAACTGAAACCAAAAATAGTTTCAAAACCTTTTGTATAAAATGTAAGCCTCAAAGGCATAAAAAAAAGAAGAAAATAGATGGAGAATGATTCAGGGTTTGAGAGAGATAGGGTTTGAAGCCTACAGGCTATAGGAAAAAAGGCCACTGATTGAATATTAGGCCAAAGAGGAAGAATTTCTTATGTAATTATTGTGTATTAATATAGAGAACTCGATTCTTTGAGTTCGTATTTCATCTCTGAGTTATATGGTTTGTAGATGAAATTGGGTTACAGGATTGTATGAGTTGTGTGTGTAATATTGAATTGCAATGGTGAAACTATGTGTATCGATCACAGAATGGATTGATGCTATTAAGAGAATTACCTGGACTTCTAAATTGAGGTAATAAATTACCTGGATGTATTTTGAAATGGGATTGACATCGTATGAAGCATTTTCAAGAAGGGGTTATTACACATTATGTTGTGTAAACACAGTGAAGGAGATCCAGGGGTTTGAAGTCGCATTCAGGGTTTTTACTGTAATGGAAACCAATGGATAGAACCACAAAAATTGAATATAGAAGTTCATTCATGTGTGGAATGAATGCAGAGAGGGCTTAAAGATTGTGAAGATGTATGGTATGGCTCTGTTGAAATTATTCTTTCAAGTTGAAACCCTGACCTGTTCGAAATCGTGAATTGAACAAATGTGGAAAATACAAAAGAATGATGCGCAGTGGAACGTGGCAATGTTGTAAGTGAACAATAAAGATATATGGTGAATTGGTTATGAAGTTCCACAGGTTGGGACCATATTTCTAACAAAAAAAACTCAAGTTAAATGAATGCGAAGATGGTTTTTGCAAAACCATAAATGGTTTTCGCATGGGTAAAGCCTCGTAAGCAGTAAATCTCTGTTTGAACGCGATAAGGGTTGTGGAGCAACACGTGGATGTTCAATACCACCCATTTCACGTGCAATGTGGTTGTTAAGGTCCGAAGATTATTGGAATGCGATATCCGTTGGATATACGCATAAATCATTTTTGGAGCGCGAGGAAAGATCAACCGTCGGATCTATTCAGAGGTTAACAAAAGGTAAGTTATAAATGTTGCGGGACCCAGAACATTAGTTATGTTGATATTTGGGTTTTATAATAAAATATGGAATGTCATAACCCGAATGTATATTCGATGAATGGTGGAGAAGTATGTTAATAAAGCTGTGGGGCCGATATAATAATATGTTTTGGGATGTTTTGGGTTGCTGGTGCTTTGGCTTTTTAACCAAATTCGAACCTTTGGTATGAAATGAGATGATAAATGTGGACCCGAATAAATCTTAATGTTCATTGACATTTAGATTTTCGAGTGCATATAAGGATTGTTTAAATGTGAATTGGTAAGTGTTGGCCCGTAGAACTATATTTTGGGTTTTATTCCAAAGTCGAGTATTGATTCGAAATTTCCATAAAGTTGGGTTTTATTATATGGTTCTAACCATAGGGTTAAGAACAAAAGCAAAGCTTCCACATTAGAATTTGCCTGAATTTGAGAATTATATGGTTTATGAATGAACCATACATATTAAGGTGAGAAAGTGGGTTTTGCAGCCCTTCAGCTGCATCATCAAGCAGATTAATATTGTAAACCCTTGGGATTAATATTACAAACCCAAGGGATTTATATTGAACCCTGGAATTAATATTATAAACCCTATCAATAATATTATACCCTAGGAATATGAATTATTAGATTAATAAACCTAAGGGATTGATATTATAAACCCAAGGGATTAATACTAAAAACCCAAGGGAATAATATTAAACCCAAGAGATTAATATTGTAAACCCAAGGTATATAGACCCTAAGATAAATATTATAACCCTAAAACAAACATGGTTGACCATGGTTGATTTTCATATTGAGACAATCTTTGTCACAATGCGGCGTTGACGTTGGACCATGGTTGACCATGATTAATTTTCATATCGAGAAAATCTTTGTTACAATGCAATGTTGGACCATAGTTAACCATGATTGATTTTAATATTAAAATAATATTTGTCACAATGTGGCATTGGACCATGGTTGACCATGATTGATTTTCATATTGAGAGAATATTTTTCACAATGTGGCCTTGGACCATGGTTGATTTTCATATTCAGACAATCTTTGTCACAATGCAATTTTGGACCATGATTGACCATGGATGACCATGAGATAATATTTATCACACTATGCCATAGTTATTGATCATGGTTAAGCATGATTGACCATGGTTGATCATGATTCATTTTCATATTAAAATAATTTTTCACATTGCGAAATTGGACCATGGATGATGATGGTTGATTTTCATATTTAGACAATCTTTGTCAAAATGTGACGTTGGACCATGATTGACCATGGTTGATTTTCATATTGACCATTATTGATTTTTATATTGAGATAATATTTGTCACAATGTGACGTTGGACCATGGTTGACCATAGTTGATTTTCATATTGAGACAATCTTTGTCACAATGTGACGTTGGACCATGGTTGACCATGATTGACCATGGTTGATGATGGTTAACAATGGTTGAACATTGTTGATTTTCATATTGAGACAATCTTTGTCATAATGTAATGTTGGATCATGGTTGACAATGATTATAAACCCAAGGGATTTATATTAAACCCTAAGTTTAATATTATAAACCCTATGAATAACATTATACCCATAAGTCACTTCTTATGACATTTTTTATATTTAATCAATTTAATTAAAAATAACATAACTATTTGGAGATAAATGTCAATTATTTATTTATGTATACTATTATGAATATTCTAGAATATTTAGTTGAGGTTAAATATTTACCATCCATATAATAATTATCAATAATTAGATTACAATTCTAAAAAAGTATATGATATGCAATTATTATTGTAAAAAAATTATTAAAAAATTATTGAATTATAAATTAAAATACAAAATTGAGATAGTAATAAATATTTTATAAAATTAGAAAGTTGTATGATGTTTTATTAGAAATAGTAAATTTATTAAAATAACACTTTCATTAAAAGATATTTGATATAAAAATAGTAATTTTATTAAAATAGTATTTTTACTAAAAGATATTTTTACAAGAGGTAAGAGAACATTTCTTACATTTTAGAGTATTAATAAAATATTTTATTTGTATGTTTTGATTTTATTTTTTTATTATTTTAGTTTTAATTTTTTATATTTATTATATAAATATAGAGTAGTTTAATGAGGTTGTAATTTTTTTTCAAAAATAGTGGAGATTCTGGCATGATTTTGGAAAAAAAATTGATAGAATGGGAAATCTAGATTACAACTATCAAGCTTTAGTATTTTGTGTTCGTGGGGGTTTTGGATGGTGCTGAATCCATTTCCACCATCAAAAAAATGATTCAAACACTCCTGTGGTCAGATTTTTTGAGAAAAAAAATGGTCGGATTCTATCAAAAAAATGACTTTTCTGAGCGAAATTGTAACCTCGATAGACAATTTCTATAAATATATGATGTACAATATTAAAATATTTTATACTTTGATATTTCCTCTTTTATTATCTTATTTTTAATTTCTCTATTTATTTTTCTTTTCTTTTTCTTCTCTTTTTCTTTATGTGGTTCATGGATTCCAAAGATTAATGACTGTTAGGTCCATGGAATATTTGTACCAGGAATATCAACTCTAAGGATCACCTCCTGCCAACTCAACCATGAATTCTAATCTCGAGAGTGTCAAAATAGTTGAACCTGAAACCTCTCAATAGCAAAGGTTCTTTAATGACGATGAATATCTAGATGTAAAATATTATATATTTACTAAAATATTAATTAGAAATCATACGATATAACATTGTGGAGTGGTTTAAAAATAGTCTAAGATTTATGTTTATGAAAAGTTTTAACCTTTGCGTTGTTATAACTGTTGTTTATATATTTATATATTTTTTATTTTTTAATTGTATGTATCTATTTATTTATTATTATATATGGTATTGTGTTCTTGTTAACAAAATATTTTCTCAAATAACAACAAATTATGTTGACAAAATCTATGTCTCTCCAGATATATTTTCTTTTGAATAGGTTCTATTTAAGAAAATATTCATCATTACTCGGGAGCATAATTTATTTTCTTTACTGACAATGATACCTCTTAGTTATTAAATTTTTTTTTCTCTTGGGAGTGTTATTTGTGATTTTTGGCATTAAACCAACATTGTGATTTTTTATGTTTACCCAACACCCTAGAGATAATGAAAAACATTGCAAGTGTAACTTTTGTCTAAATTGATCCAAATGATAAACTACTTGGTTGACCTTATGAATATGATATGGTTTAATGTTAACAAGGTTTGACCTTGATTTAAGGCCCATTAAATATGTTCAATCTCTCTTTCAAGAGAGATCTCCAAAGGAAAATCTTGGAATATCTTTAAGTGTTTTTAATTAAATGATAGATGTCAGATGGTTTGACATTAAGTAGTTGTGGGGCTATTATTTCCATTTGGTTATATATATATATATATATATATATATATATATATATATATATATATATTTCTTTTCAAAAGGTGTTTTGTCTTCAAAATATGGGTAACGAATGATTGTGTTGACAAAATTTATATCACCCAAAGAGGTGTTGTCTTTCAATAAGTTCTTCTACTTAATAAGATATTCTTTAACTCATGATTGTAATTTATTTTCTTTCGTGACAATGATACCTTGTTTGTTGAAAAAAAAATTCTCTTCTATCATTTATCATTGGGGTATTGTTTTTCATGTTGATGTTTACACATATGAATATTGCACATCGAAAATTTCGTGATAAGATTCATCAATTAATGCAAGTTTAAATGTGTCATGTGTGTGAGGATTCATATGCTGGAATTCAAATATTTAATACACATACAAGTAAAATGTATATGAGATGTAGAATATATGGAACAAATCATTAGATTAATCATACGTTTCATAAATTTTGTGTGGCCACACATGATTGAAACCATTCTAGATCCATCTTAATCTTAGATCTATCAAGCACCAAAAGAGATCAAATATCTCAAGGTGCAAAACTTTCCTCAAATTTTACACTAAAATAGAGATTTAAACCTTGAGAAATTTAATCTCTCTTGATTAAATAAATCTAATTTAATTTAAATATTTTGTAATTTTCTCACTTATTATTTAATATTGAATTCAACAACCATACAAAATTTATTAAAATACTACCCTATATTTAATAAAAATTATCGAACATTTTGATGGTCAACTTGTCTAAGAAAATGAGTCTCTTTTAATCCCACACAATAAAAACATTAAGGGATAAGTGATAGCTTATACAACAAGGTCTAAGTAAAACTAATTTTTCAAAAAAATTAGTTGAAAACTTTAACGTAAATATTTCTTCTTAACAGGGAAAATTTTAACGATGGAAGTTTATCTTAAAGTTTAAAAACCTGGGCGAATCTTACTAGTCCCCAATATGTAAATTGTAAAAAATTTTATGATATTTTTGTAAAAAAAATATTACGTTTCTAAATATTTTATATTAGTATATATAAAATTTTGACGATTTTTAGAGTAAAATAATTTTATACTATAAAATTTAGGCGAATTATTTTTCAAAAAGATGAAAATTAACAAATATTTGTTTTTGAAAAAGCATGAAAAATTAACCCACCTACAAATAGTAACCCCTAAAATTTTTTTTACATTAATAAAAAAAATAATATAATAAATTATTCATTACTATCAACCAACAATGACAATGAGTAAGATTGTCTCATTTAGACAACAAACATATGCCAAGAAAATAGTAAGATTGGGTCATTTTGACAACAAACATATTAAAAAAGAAAAAAAGTTATCATTACCATGTACATCCAAAAATTAAGAGACAAAGGTAGTAAGTTGATAATCAACGAGGCATTAAAAAGATAGATTGGGAGACCCGTAATTCTAAGACGAGGGGTTAATTAAAATCTCAAAAGAAAGCTTAATAGCCCACTAGCCATTAGTAACCAAACACTGCTTCATTGGACAACTGCACTAAAACCAAGGTTTTGTTGTCAATTTCAGTGCATCCCAATTCCAATTTGTCCAAACTAGAATTTGTCATAAAATCTTTAATTATTTTGTAATCAATGTTTAAATTCAATTACGTCTCATATATTTAGTAATTTAAATTGAAGGCTTAGTCTATATTAAAATTAGGTTGGAAGAATTTCTAATTTTAAGATTTTGAATGATTAAAATTTAATAATTTGGAATTTGAGATTTGGGAATATTTTTAGTGTAATACATCAATATGTTGTTAAGGTTTTTTTACTATTTTCTTATTTTAATTTATTAAAAAATTAAATATTTTTTTGTTTATTTATTTTTTAAGTAATTTCAATTTGTCTAAACTAGAATTTGTTATAAAATCTTTAATTATTTTGTAATTGATGTTTAAATTCAATTACATCTTATATATTGTTGAGCGGGAAATATTAAACGAGAAATAAATAGAATTTATAACTAAATGACAAACTGAAGAAATAAAGTCACATAAAGAAATACACAGAATTTACATGGTAAAACCTTGACAGGGTGTCAAGGAAACCTCCACGGGGCAAGGGATTGAAAACTCTATTAATCAAAATGATTCTCCATACTTGCAAGCCTCTCGGGCCATCCAATTTAACTTGAGCCTATTGTTGGCAATATAATGCAGAGTGTTGTCCTTGATGGCAAACTACTTGATAAAGTTGATGGCAACCTACTTGATGAAGTTGTCCTTGATGGAAACTGACTTGTCCTATTTGTTAATGATGTAAATCTGATATATCTACAGAGCAGTTCAGATGTAAGGGCCAAAGCAATGATGAAAATGGTATGTCACAAAGCATACGCGGGTTTGTAAAGGTGAAGTAGCGTATGTACGCGGAAAAGTACGTGCCAAGTAGCGTATGCCTATTTGCGCTCTAAATTTATAAAACCAAGGGAATTTACCATGGTATTGGCACACAGTATTGAGTGTTGGACTATCTATTTGATCCCGTCCAGGAATACCATCAGTGGTTGAGTGGTTTTGACTCATGGTATTGACAAAGGCTAAATCTATATAAGGAGAAGAAGATCATAGTGCAAGTGTGTGCATAGGTCTGGGCTTTAATGAATACTTCACTTTGAAGTATATCTGCATGGAATGGAAACAATTTATTGATTGATCTGAATTAATAATGCACCTATGAAGAAAATGATGAAGAGGGATCTCTAGATCCGAAAATGACTAATCTAGATCTGTTTATGGAATGTTTAGATCTGTGATCTGGCGAATCTTTGTTGAAGTAAAGGATGAGATCTGAGTTGTTTATCTGATCTGAAGAGCTGCACAGTCCTGAAAAGTTTCAGATATATACGCAGGTTCGTTTCATGAAAAGCGTGTGTATACGCGGATCCTCTTAAAGAAAAGCGCGTATGGCAGTTAGGGTTTCTGAAGAATAAAATGCACTGAAGTATACGCAGGTTTGTCTCTATGAAAGCGCGTATGTACACAGGTTCAGTGAAGTAAAAGCGCGTATGGAATCTAGGGTTTGCTAAAGTATGTGGAATGAATTGTTTGATCTGTTTTGTTGTCTTACTACTATCTGTCAATGATGTATTCATACAGATCTGGGTTGTTTGAATGTTGATTAAAGATCAAGTTGTTGGTTTATTGGTTGATGATTCAATGAATGAATTGATGGGGTTATAAGTTTCAGTTTGATGAATGTTGAGCTTAAATGTGTGGAGTGGGTCCAGTCTGAAAATCTGATGAAAAGTGGCCTACAAGGTATGTTGTATGGAAGCTAATGGATCTAGTATGAAAATTGATGAAACGTGGTCCATGGTGAGTCTCTTTGAGGTCGAAGCCTTCGGTGAGGGGGTTGTATCTCCCTTCCGGTGATAGGTTGTGCTTGAGCTTTGAGGTAGTAGCTCCCTTCCGGGAGAAGACAGTAAGCGAGAGTAGAGGGTAGTAGCTCCTTCGAGGAGAGAGTACAGTAGCGAGCGGGGGGTAGTAAGCTCCTTCCGGGGAGGCGGTAAGCGAGAGTAGGGGTTGGAGCTCCCTTCCAGTAGTGGCTGGAGAATGAGAGAAGGTTGCAGCCTTCTGCAGGTGGGTGCCTGCGTGCTGGTATGAGTCTGCGCCAGTACAAAATTTTAAGAAGTTTTCTTTATAATAAATATTGAAGACAGAGACGACAGCAGCGGTGGTTTTCTCCCAAATTGGGTTTCCACCTTAAATACTGGTGTTCATGTGTGTTGCTTATGTGTGATGGTTTATTCTGTTATTACTACACATGCTTACTGCTTACTAAACATCTGATGAATGAATGATGCAATGATCTAAGTAAAGAATTAAATGCATAATAATATCTTTGGACATACGCAAGTTTTCTTAAGGATATCCGCGTGTATATGCGAGTTGGGTTCAGTAAAGTAGCATATGGTTTTAAGAGAAAGAAAAAGTAAAAGAATTTCAGTCAGCTCTAAATACTGATTCACCCCCCCCCCCTCTCAGTATTTTTTCCAACACCTATTTTGTTATTCTAAATTCATTTCGTTACTCAACCAATTAACGGTTAATAAGTAATTTTCCCAAAATTACATTATTTACATTTGTTGTCATATTTTTAACAAACTCCACCTTGACAACAATTTTCCTAATCCCTTGCCCATGCCCATTCATCATCTTTTTTGCAAGCCAAGAGAAGCGAGACACTATCTCAGCTTCTCTACTATAACTGGCTTCGTGAATATATCTGCATGATTTTCCTGTGTGCGGACCTTCTTGAGAACTACTTTGCCGCCTTCGATTACATGTCTCACAAAGTGATACCTTACATCGATGTGCTTGGTCTTGCTGTGATAGGTTCGATTTGTAGCCAAATGAATAGCGCTCTAACTGTCACAAAACACATCCACTTTCTCCTGCGTCCTTCCAATCTCATCAAGCAGACCTTTTAACCAAATTGCCTCTTTACAGGCATCTGCTTTAGTAGTGGACAAAGAAACTGTCTCTTAAAGCTTTGACATCCAATTGATTACTCCACCTGGAAGAGTAAAAACATAACCTGTAGTAGACCTCCTTTTGTCCAAATCACCTGCATAATCAACATCCACATATCTGCAGACTGAACCTTCACGACCATCAAAGCTGATGCAATGGTCACTTGTGCCTCTCAAATATCGAAGCACCCATTTCACTGCTCTCCAATGTTCTTCTCCTGGATTTGCCATGAACCTGCTGACAACTCCAACTACATGTGAAATTCAGGTCTTGTAGATACCATCGCATACATTAAGTTGCCTACCGCATTTGCATATGGTACACGAGACATATACTTCTTTTCTTCATTAGTTCTAGGATTTAAATCCGAAGAAAGCTTAAAATGTAAGCTAATGGAACATTAACAGGTTTCACATTGTTCATACTGAACTTTCAAGTACTTTCTCCACATACTTCCGTTTTCATAACCAAAGCTTACCATTCTTCTTGTCTTTGTGTATCTCCATGCCTAAGATATGTTTTGCTGCTCCAAGATCCTTCATATCAAGCATCCTAGAGAGCTGAGCCTTTAACCTGTTGATTCATACCATGCTTTTGCTTGCAATAAGCATATCGTCAACATACAACACCAGGATAATGAATATGCCATTGAAAATTTTGAAGTATACACAATGATCATACTCACTTCTGATAAAATTCTGGCTCACCATGAAGGAATCAAACTTCTTGTACCATTGCCTAGGTGACTGCCTTAGGCCATACAAAGATTTCCTGAGCTTGCAAACTAATCTTCTGTTGCGACCTTGTACAAAAATTTCTGGCTGATCCATATATATCTCTTCATCCAAATCACCATGAAGAAAGGTTGTTTTAACATCTAACTATTCTAACTCAAGGTCAAGTAAAGCAGTTAGTGCTAACACAATACGAATAGAAACAAGTTTAACTACTGGTGAAAAAATCTCATGAAAATCAATACCTTCAACTGAGAATACCCTTTTGCAACCATTCTCGCCTTATACCTCTCGATACTTCCATCAAATTTTCTTTTCAACTTGAAGACCCATTTGCACCCAACAACACTTCTCCCTTCAGGAATTTCTACAAGATCCCAAGTATTGTTCTTGGCTAAGGAATCCATTTCTTCTTCCATAGCCTTTTTCCATATCTCACTATCTGCATCATAGACTGCTTCCTGATAACAAGAAGGTTCCCCATCTTCAGTAATCAATGCAAAAGATGAAGCAGAATCTTCATACCTTTTAGCTATTTTTCTTTCCCTTGTAGACCTTCGTAGAGTGACTGGTTGCTGAATTGGTTCTGGAATTTCTCCAATTTCCTTTGCTTCTTCACCTTTTTCATCAGAAGTCTCTCCTTCCTTTCGACTTTCTAGAAAAGGATTAGTCTCCAATTGAATCTGTTGATTTGGCGATACTTGCTCCTATTCAAATTTTCCAACATCTGATTTTAGAAGAGAAGATTCATCAAATGTTACATCTCTACTAATGACTATCTTTCGTGAAGAAGGATCCCACAACCTATATCCCTTCACTGCATAATCATATCCAACAAAGACACAACATTTCGATTTTGGATCTAACTTTGAACATTGATTTCTAGGAATAAGAGCATAGGCATCACAACCAAAAATATTCAAATGCGAATAATCACAAGACTGACCCGACCAAACTTCTTCAGTATTTTTACAGTTTATTGCAACCGAAGGTGATCTGTTAACTAAATAAGAAGTAGTGGATATTTCTTCTGCCCACAACTCCTTTGGCAGGTTAGCATTGCTGATCATGCTTCTGGCTCTTTCCATAAGAGTCTGATTCATCCGTTCAGCAATGCCATTTTGCTGAGGAGTATAAACAACAGTTTTATGTCTAACAATCCCTTCATCCTTACAGAATTGTTCAAATTCTAAAGAAGTAAATTCACTGCCATTGTCAGTTCTTAAACAATTAATTGATTTGCCTATTTTATTTTCCACCATTGCTTTAAATTGTTTAAAAATATTAAATACATCAGCTTTCTTCTTCAACATATAGACCCAAAATTTCCGGGAGAAATCATCAATAAATGTTAAGAAATATAATGCACCTCCATAAGACATAGTAGGAGATGGTCCCCACAGATCAGAATGAATATAGTCTAAAATATGTTTACTATTATGATTTCCAGTCTTGAACCAACTTCAAGGATTTCAAATCAGGAAGCAACTTGTTGTTCATCAGTACCTGAAGACCTTTCTCGCTCATGTGACCCAACTGCTGATGCCATAGACGAGAACCTTCTTCTGCTTTTTCTAATACGATCGTTGCTTCACTAACTTGAGTGCTTCCTTTGAGTCTGTATAGATTTCCGACCTTTTCAGCCTTCATAACAACCAAGGCTCCTTTTGAGACTTTCAGCACTCCATTTTGACCTGTAAATTTATACCCATTCGAATCCAAAACTCCCAAGGAAATCAAGTTTTTCTTTCGTTCAAGTACATGCCTAACATCAGATAATGTTTTAACTGTATCATCATACATTTTGTTTTTTACATTACCAATCCCAATAGTCTAACAAGATGCATTATTTCCCATGAATACAGAACTACCATTTACAGTTTCATATGAAGTAAACCAACTTTGGTGTGGAATCATATGATGATAAGCACCAGAGTCTAATAGCCAATTTTCAGCATCTTGAAAGACATTACAAACAGGGAGAGCTTCAGCAATTAAAACCTCATCAACCATACTTGAATCAACCTGATTTGCTTCCTTGTTATGGTTTTCCGACTCCTTTCGTTTCCAACAATATTTCTTGAGGTGTCTAAGTTTGTTACAGTACCAGCACTTGGATTTACACTTCTTGCCGCCCTTTGACTTCGATCTGGAAGAACCTCTTGCTTTCTCGCCTCTTTCCTTTAACCGACCTCTGGTTACTATGGCTTCTGGTGCAGATGTCTCAATGCTAGATTTCCTTCGTACCTCTTTAGATAAGAGAGCACCCACAACATATTCAAATTTTAATGAATCAGCAGTGCTCAAACTGATTGAAGTTACGAAGTGATCCCATGACTTGGGCAGAGAGCACAACAAGGTTATTGCCTTGTCTTCTTCCTGTAATTTTACTTCCATATCTGACAACTAGCAAATAAGCGTATTAAAAACATTTAAATGTTTTGCAACTTTCATACCCTCCTTCATCCGAAGACTGTACAATTGTCTTTTTAAATAAATTCTATTCGTTAACACTTTTGTCATATACAAGGTTTCCAATTTTCTCCACAACCCTTCAACTGTGCTCTCTTCAACAATATTAAAGAGAACTTCATCTGCCAAACATAACCGAATGGTACTGAGGGCTCAGGCATCCATGTCATCCCAGTTTGAATTTGTAAAGCTAGCTGGTTTTTTCTTTACCCCATCTAGTGCTTTGTGCAACCCTTGTTGCACTAGCAAATCCCTAACTTTCAATTTCCACAATGAAAAATTGTTTTTCCCGGTTAATTTATCCACCTCGAACTTTGCATTTGTCATTTTTTCCATTTCTTCCTCCTAGTTTTCCCTTCTTTCTTTAATTTCCAACTAGGGTCTAAAAAAAAATGATTTCCCCTCTTCTGCTAGGGTTTCTGATTTTCCTTCTTCTACTAGGGTTTAAAAAAAAATTTACTGCCTAACCAAACCTTACTCCAATTAAAAAATAATAATAACAGAGTCTGAGAATTTTTCTCTAGACAAATTTTTTTTGAGAATTTTCACAAGCAGAAAATACCTCTGAGAATTTTCACAAGCATAAAATACCTCTGTTTTTTTTTTTTTTCTTCTGGGTGACAACTGGTTTCAGCAGAAAATAATGCAAAAAATGAAACTACCTCTATAATCTTATGGGTGAAAAATACCTCTCTCTCTCTTTCAGTCGATTTCAGTTCTTCACCTGTTTCCTTTGCTGGCTTTTCGATGAGCATGCCTCTGCAATTGGCTTCTCCAGTTCTAGATGCCAATGTTAATCAATCGGCTTCTCCAGCCTCCTTCGATGACAACAGTTCTTCTTTCTTGGCTTCTCCAGCCTCCTTCGACGGCAACGATAGAAGTCAATCTTTCTCGGGTCTGGCAGTCGATTTCAATTGCACAACCCCTTTTTTCTTTCTCGGACTCGAGAAAACCCTCTGCGTCCTCCTCAAGTTCCTTCGATGAAACAATAGTCTTTCTAGGGTTAAAAGTCGAACAATCTTCAATACAACGGCATAACAACTCTTATGAAATCCTCCAGGCCATTGTAACGACTCTTCCCTTTGCAACCAAATCAATCTTTTGGATTTCACTTAGGCAGAAGTCTTCCCTTTGCAGCAACTTAATCACTCCACCAGGGTCTGATACCACTTGTCGAGCAGGAAATATTAAATGAGAAAGAAATAGAATTTATAAATAAATGACAAACTGAAGAAATAAATTCACATAAATAAATACACAGAATTTACGTGGTAAAACCTTAACAGGGTGTCAAGGAAACCTTCACAGGGCAAGGGTTTGGAAACTCTATTAATCAAAATGATTCTCCGTACTTACAAGCCTCTCAGACCATCCAATTTAACTTGAGCCTATTTCGTTATTCTAACTTCATTTCGTTACTCAACCGATTAACGATTAATAAGTAATTTGCCCAAAATTACATTATTTACATTTGTTGTCATATTTTTAACATATATTTAGTAAAGAAATTGAAGGCTTAATCTATTTTTTTCACAAAGGAAAAATTCGTAATTTTATTAATCATAACAAAATTACATGTTACATTAGTTGGTAGTGTTAAAGACAAGCAAGAATGCCGCAAGATAAAAATACAATGAAGAGGAAATTAGGCTTTCCTCCCTTTTTTCTTTTCAACCTTGCGCCAACCATCTTGTGTTGGCGTGGTCGATATAAGGACGAGCTGGTTCTCTATGGCATGTGCTCCAACGTCCTTATCAGAGTCTGATGTGTCTGAGGTATGTAGTCTTTTATTTCCTTCATTTATTGGTGCCCCGGAATCCATATCTAGCTGTGTCGTGGTAGTGGCAACAATGGGTTCCTGCATTTCCTGTTCTTGTGTACTCAAATCAATATCTGTCTGTTTACTATCTTGTGGGTTGGGTTCTTCCTCATCCTTTTGTTGTTTGGGCTCTTCTGATGGAAATTACCAACCTTTGGCCGCTTTACCTGTTTTCTTCTTTCTCCTGTTATCTCTTGTGGCTGCCGGGCAAGTGTTTTGTAGATGACCCATGTTCCTGCAGATCCGGAAACGAAAAGCGGTGTTTTCATAATCTTAGTGTTGTGTCCATTTCTGCTGTTTGTGATTCAACATAATGCATTCTGGTAGTCCTTTGCTCAAGTCCACTTCCACACAGATTCATGAAAAAGTGTAGATGCACTCCTCCATGCATTGTATATCAGTTTTGATATATCTACCAAGGATGTTACCAATGCCAGCAAGAACACTTTCCTGCCAAAAGTGAAGCGGCAGGTTGTGGAGCCGGACCCAAACCAGCATTCTAGACACCTCCATGGTATTGGCATCAAAATCTGGGAACCATGGTGTAATGAAGAGTCCAGTAGAACCCCAGAACCATGGCCCCTCCCTAATAACCGAATCTCTGTCCTCAGTTGTTAGGAACTTGACAATGAAAAACCCTTTTGAGTATAGATGGATTTCACAATCCATGGTCCAGTTGGAAAAAATCCATTGGAAGAGCTCCACAGGTTTGGGCCAGAAGCAGTTGAATCTGCATATTATAGCTTGTGATTCGAAAATGGTTCTATGCAGATCTATATCAGGAATTTCAATATTTATTTCAGGCACACAGCTCTGTTGTTCCACAATATATGGCTTAGCGGAGTTTTCAGCTTGGGCCACAGTCGCTGTAGCATCTTTAGTTTTTCCCCCTTGCAGGACGTTTCTGTATGTGGGTCCTTTGGAATGGGCAGTGTAGGAGGCACTAGCACCCATGGTGTTTCCATGAGCTCTGTTCTGTCCCAACTTTCCTCCCCTCAGTCTAAAATTTAAGCAAACAGAGGAATCAGGAGCAATGGCGTAGTCATCTATAGAGCAGGAGTCTACTAATGCTTTCCCCTCGAATATTAAGGACTGATAGTGTGCTGGGTAACCAGCAGCGGATTGGATCGTGTTCTTCAAAAATATTATGGAGTCTTTTCCTTGAATCCATATGATAATACTCTTGCCTGTGGGAAGCTTAATAAAAATTTGAAAAGACACAGTTCTTACCCGAGAATCCATAGCTGTAGGGAAATCGCGGCTTCGATGTGCGTTTTCAGAGTTAATACAACACCAGCTATTTTTCTTTCGTTCAGCAGGCAGGTATGGAAAGCCAGCCGGTGCTTGCAGTCGGGGTCTCCAGCACAAGGCGCCATAAAAAACGAGTCCAGCTGAGATAATAGCCCGCAGGTCTTCCACTGCAACAAGTAAGGACCGCCCCCCATGGTTTATATCCAATAACTCAGCAGATCCGAGGAGATATGGGTATCCACGTCTTCCATGATTCAGTTCAGAACTAGTGTTCTGTTTACTCGTCCAGCGAAAGAGGGAGAAATCCGTCGCACAAACGAAGTCGTGGTCTGCAGGTGCGGGGGTAATGGAACGAGCCACCAAAGGGCAAGTGAAACCAAGCCCGCGGGAGCAAGGGGCCCTGCCATGGAGGACCGCCGCCACAGAAACCCCCAAACCAGAGTCCTGAATCCTAAAGCCGACCTTCGCAACAAACGCAGCTCCGCTTCCCTCCATTTTTCCCCACTCACTATCCACCTATCAATAGTTGCTCATCAACTTTCAAAGGCTTAATCTATTATAAAATTAGGTTCAAAAAATTTCGAATTTTAAAATTATGAATGATCAAAATTTAATAATTTAGGATTTGGTAATATTTTTAATTTAATACATTAAAATAATATGTTGTTAAGTTTCTTTACTATGCTCTTATTTTTAATTTATTAAAAAATCAAATATTCTTTTGTTTGTCTATTTCTTAAGCAATTTCAATTTGTCCAAACTAGAATTTGGTATAAAATCTTTAATTATTTTGTAATCGATGTTTAAATTCAATTACATCCCATATATATAGTAATTAAATTGAAAGTCTAGCCTATATTAGAATTAGGTTACATCCCATATATATATAATAATTAAATTGAAGGCTTAGTCTATATTAGAATTAGGTTAGAAGAATTTCGAATTTTAAAGTTATAAATAATCAAAATTTAAAAATTTGGGATTTGGAAATATTTTTAATTTAATACATCAAAATAATATGTTGTTAAGTTTCTTTACTATGCTCCTATCTTTAATTTATTAAAAAATCAAATATTTTTTATTTGTCCACCTTTTAAGCAGTCCATTGGAGATTGGAATAATCTAGACATTTTAAATATTTCAAATTAGTTTCCAACCCTAATTTTGAATTTAATAACTTAATTTAAATGACGAACTATCCCTTCCTAGCGTTATCCTTTGCTCCATTTAATTTAATCGTTTCAATATTATATATATGTATAGTTTCAGGCCTTCCCCCTCCTCTTCATTCCATCGTTTCAATGGTGTTGTATATATATCACAAATTTAGAGCATTAGACAAAAATGACATTACAAATTTGTGATCTGTTCGCTTGCAGAATCTCCATTCACCTGTTGTAAACCTATTTTCGCCTGCATCCACCACATGTAGAAACCCTATTTTTCCTCACCTGCAGAAAACTTAGCTTCGTCGGAATCCATCTTCGGCGCCTATCACCTCATACAATATCTGCCTTTGCAGTTTCCTTGTATGCCGAACCTTGATTAGAATGGTTGCGAGATTCTCGGGGATTGAATGGTTACGAGATTGATAGTAATAATATTGCTATGGATTTAGATAAATAAGAATCCACTTTTTAGCTGAAATGCTAGGTTTATTTTTATTAGAATGGTGGATTTTTTAATGTTTAAGAATAGTAAATTTTGAAAAAAATTATAAGTTCAATGAATATGAATGAAGTTAACAATTCCATTTACTCCTTAAGTATATATTTCTCTTATATTTATCAAATATTTAAAATATTCTAAAGTTTGTATGTTTGTAATGGATGGAAGATGATGTCTATATCAATCACATTTAATAATGTTGTTGTGCTAGTAACTATTATAATTGGTAATTAATCCAATCTTCATTCAAATATTTTTTTAAACCATATAAACTTTTCATTTATATATAAAATTTTTATTGTAAATGTTTTTCGGATAAATCACATCATTAGTTTTTGGTAGACATTTCATCTTCAAGACAAAGATGAAAAACAGATCTATTATTACGTATTAGTGTGGTTAATCCTCAAGACCAAGATGAAAAAACAAAGCTATCATTAAGTATAAATAGCAGCTATGCATCATGTTCCAAAGGATGAATATTTATTAAGTTCAAAATTAGCTTTAAGATAGAAATGATCAAGATATTATATAATAAAAATAGTTAGTTATATAAAAAATTACAAACAAATAAGTAACTAAATAATATAAAATCAAAATACTAATAAAAAAAATAAAAATAATAATAATAATAATAAAATTACAAATAAATAACTAACAAAATAATATAAAATCAAAATACTAATAAAAAAATAAAAATAAAAATAAAAAATATAGGGAAATAAAAATAAGAATAAAATTAGAAAAAGAAATAGGAAAAAAAGTGATGATAATGATAGATCTGTTTTTGGAAATACAAATAAGAATAAAATTAGAAAAAAAGCTAATGATAAATCTGTATTTCATCTTTGTTTAGAGGATAAAACACATTAAATGGTTCTAAAAGTTAACCAAAAATTAATGATGTGATTTATTCAAAAGATATTTATAATAATAATATAGATAGCAGATATACAATAAGATTGGTTGCTCATCTCTCTAATAAAATATTAACTTTTTTCAATAAAATTTATTCTAATATTGTATTCATGTTGAAATTTTAAAATATGATTTTATTATTTAATTTTTTAGAAAATTACAATTAATTTAATTAGAAATTAATATTTTACCTTTCTAAATATAATTAAACTTGATATTAATATAAAAAAACTTATTATTAGTATAGAAAATAATATTAATATAGAAAAACCTAATAATAATATAAAATTAGTATAGTTTCTCATAATACATTTAGCATTATTAAAATTTAAAAATCATAAAAAATAATGACTACCTCTCATGGAAATGGTCATAGATTAATGACTTACTTAACGTAGTTGAATCCCAAAAATTATATTTAATATAATGCACTGCGGAAAACCCTCATACTTAAAATACAAAGAGTAAAGGGATCTCTACTTGAATGGTTCATGATGCACAATACTTGCTAAGGTTTTGCAAATAGGGTAGCAAGCTAAGTGGGCTTGATTGTGGGGAAAACTGCACAGTTAAGCGCGCATGAGCCAGAGGAGTTATGAGATGGGTGACTTCCCGGGAAGTCCTGGTTATCGGGTGCAAGCTCCGGAAGTGATGATTGACGCTATGTGATTCATTTCACTTGTTTCAATCCCACTTCTTCACCCCTATGAGCATCACCCGATGCAATGAGTGCTAAGTGGACTATTCAAAAATCAGGAGAAATTAGTCAGTTACGATTACCTCTCATGGAAATGGTCATAGATTAATGACTTACTTAATGCAATTGAATCCCAAAAATTATATCTAATATAATGCACCTCTCATGGAAATGGTCATAGATTAATGACTTACTTAATGCAATTGAATCCCAAAAATTATATATAATATAATGCACTTCGGAAACCCCTCATACTTAAAAATACAAAGAGTAAAGGGATCTCTACTTGAATGGTTCATGAGGCACAATACTTGCTTAGGTTTTGCAAATGGGGTAGCAAGCTAAGTGGCCTTGATTGTGGGGAAAACTCCATAGTTAAGCGCGCTTGAGCTAGAGGAGTTATGGGATTGGTGACCTCTCGGAAAGGTCGCCTTGATTGTGGGGAAAACTCCACAGTTAAGCGCACTTGAGCCAGAGGAGTTATGAGATGGGTGACCTCCCGGAAAGTCCTGGTTACCGGGTGCAAGCCCCAAAAGTGAAATGATGATTAACGCTATGTGATTCATTTCACTTGTTTCAATCCCACTTCAAAATTATATCTAATATAATGCACTACAAAAATGCCTCATACTTAATATATAATTTTATTTTAAATTACTATTATTAATAATTTTTAAGGAAATTAATATAAACTTAAACACATACATTAAAAAAAGACATATAACATAATTCTTAATTATATATTTTTTAAAATTAATATAAGCTTAAACACATACGTTTAAAAAAAACAAACATATAACATAATTATTAATTATAGAAATTTATAATATAGATTTTTAACTTTATATAAATTTTATTACAATACTATAAACTAAAATTAAATGAATTAATATACGCTTAAACACATACATTTAAAAAAAACAAACATATAACATAGTTCTTAATTATAGAAATTTATAATATAGATTTTTAACTTTATATAAATTTTATTACAATACTATAAACTAAAATTTATAACTAATCAATGATACGTATCCCAGAAAAACAATAATAATAAATAAATATAATAATTACTTTTTAAAATAAATATTATTCCATTTATAACTATTACTAAACGGTTAAATTCCTACCTCCCTGAGATAATTGTTAAATTAAAATTTTAAAAACCTAAATTTTAAAAATCCATTCCACGATAAACACACCTCTCCACGTAATTATTATATTACATTAAAATAAAAAAATATTGCAAAAATAAAATAAAATGAAAAATATTACCCAGCCTCACACATCATAATTTCATCCTTACGAAAGTGTAATATGTGCGCCAACTTGTATATGTGGAATCATAGAAAAGTCGAAATTCTAGAGTTCGCCATGGGTCCACGTTTAGGTTACGAGGCGTTAGTTGGGACACGTCAGCGTTCCAGAAGTCTCAATTAATTTCCTGGTTAAAATTCTCTCAGAAAGTTCCAGGGAGTTCATGGTGCCTCTGGAAGTTTTCAGAAATGACACGAGCTAACCCAGTGACGAGTATAAAGTGCCACTTCCCAACGCGCATTATCTGTGATTGTCGAACCAAGAACCAAGAAGTTAGAAGCGCTCACTCTGGGAATTGTGGATCGCTCGAGTCGATTATCGTCAAATCAGGCATTGTGGTATAGTGGGGAATTCGATCATTTATCCGTTATCTAGCAGGAGGTATAGTAACGATTATATTTCCAATTACATGTTTGTTGTAATCATGCCGATTGGAATTGATGAATCTTGTCAATTAGTCTTTTTCATATCTGGTTTCAGTTCTGGTATTGAATTCCATAAGATTTTGTGTTGATCAGAGCCAAATTTTGTCGGGTAATTGTCAATTAAGGTTTTTCATATTTGGTTTTAGCTCTGTTATCGATTTCCATAAGATGTTTGTTGGTCGGAGCCAAATTTCATTGGTTAATTTTGTAGATTAAAATTCGGTGTTTATCGTAGCCAAATTTGATTAACATTGTTCGTGTTTGGTTTTATTTTCGGTGTCGAATTTCATAGCCTTCTGTGCTTATCGGATCTAACTGTGAGTGATTAGTTTTGTCGATTAACGTTTTTCGCATTTGATTTCAGTTGTGGTATCGATTTTCATCAAGTTCTGTGCTTACTGGAGATAAATTTCGCGGAATAAGTGCCGCTTGATTTGTTGAAGCTGCAAAATGAATCCTATGTACGCGTATGGGGAAGCCAGCCCACACACTTATCCTCCATATTACTGGGCTCCGCCCAATGTACGAGGTCCCCAGCCAATTTCAGCGCCGTGGCCAGAACCTTATTATAGTTATAGAGAATCGCCGGGGAATTATTATTGGCCTCCGCACGATTGCGGCTTTAAGTATGGGGGCAGTCCTTACTGGCATCGTCCTCCAGAGCATCAATTTTACAGGCCTAAGTTCAGGAATTATGAAGGATATGGTAGAGATTTTAGGCCTTACACCTATGCTCCTCCGCCTTCTTCTTTTGTGTACAGTCGACCTTTCAGTCCCAATGAACAATTCCGGCAGCCAGATGATTACCCGATGAGATTCGCACCCGCGACTGGTTATGATCGCTTTGGGCATTATCCCTTTGAACGGCATTGCTGCGGGTGCCCGAATCACGTAGCTTATCCTAAGCCGGTTGAGAGGATAATTGATGACGCTGTTGATGAAAAACGAATTAAGGATTTTAAGGACAGTGATGGTAAATGGATGGCGGATGATACCGAGAAAAAAGGGTCGGAGAATTTGCAGAAGTTTACGGAACCCATTGTCTGGATTCCGGGATCTTTGTCTGATCGCAATGAGGGGAGACATCCCGTGTATTGGGTTCCTTGGAACAGAAAATCCAGAGAGGGTGACCCAGAACGACCGTTTCCCGGTTATTGGATTCCTTTGGATTCGAACACGGCATCTCGTGAGCCGAAAACTGAAGACGAAAATGCAGAGGAGAGGCATCCGGTGTACTGGGTTCCTTGGAACAGAAAATCCACAGAGGGTGACCAAGAACGGCGGTTTCCCGGTTATTGGATTCCTTTGGATTCTAACACGGGATCTCGTGATCGGAAAACCGAAGATGAAAACGCGAAGTTACCATCATTTCCCATCTTCTGGATTCCGAGAAAGTTTGAAGGAGAAGGGGATGCGAAAGTACAAAACCCTCCTCAAGAGACCAAGAAAACAGAGGGACCAGATGCTTCGAATGTAGAATACATCCAACAAAAGTTCATAAAAACAAATGGAGGAGAAGCCGACATGTTAAATGGGGGCATTCATGGTAGGCCTGCACAGCAGAAAAAGGAAGAGGCAGCGGCTAGAGAGGTTCCTGTGAAACAACTTGAGGAAAAAGAACAAGATGCCTCGAAGGTAGCAAAACTTGAGCAAAAGTCGATGAAAATAAATGGAGGAGAAGCCGAGAATATAAATGAAGGTGTTAATGGTAGGTCTTCAGTGCAGAAAAAGGAAGCTGCAGTAGCGAGAGAAATCCCTGTGAAACAGCTTGGGGAAGAAGGAAAACCGTCACAAACCCCGAAAGAGGAGAGGGTTTCGAACGTTTCAGATGATAATCATCACGTGAAGAAGGCTTCTTCGCCCAGGGCTTCCAAATTTCCTCCTGCGTGTCTGAGGGTCGATCCTCTGCCTAGGAAGAAAACGAATGGGACGAGCTCTTGCAGGTCTCCTAGTCCTCCTCACGTAGAGGAAGAAAGCAAGGATAAGGTTGCTGTAAAGGCTGAAGGAAATGCAAATGTCAGTAGGACAAGCTCTTCCAGGTCTCCTAGTCCTCCTCGTAAAGTGGAAGAAAGCAAGGATAAGGTCGCTGTAAAGGCTGAAGGAAATGCAAATGCCAGTGCTTCAAAAGTTGATGGAGAAACAAATAAGGATGAACAGCAATCCAATGCCAGTGCCTCAAATGTTGGTATAGAAACCAAAAAGGATGAACAGCAAACCAATCTGCAAGAAGGTAAAAAACAGGTGCCGAAAAAAATAGAGATCGGTCAGGACCAAGCAGCCTTGAAAATTCAGGCCCTTTATCGTGGATATCAGGTACGAAAGTTTCAGCCTCTGACAAAACTCCGTGAGATTATGAAAATTAAAGGACGGGTCGAGGATCTTAGACAGCAAATGTCAAGTCGCAAGTTCTTCGAAGAGATTTGCAGAGATTCTAAAGCTAGAGGGAAATTCAATGAGACTTCCATGGGCCTACTGCTTCAGCTGGATACGATTCAGGTTAGAAAACAAGCTAAATATCTTGAATAATTTCTTCAGTTATATTGTTGTATTTGCATTAGTACAAATGCAGCTAAATGCAGTTAAGCGGAGTTTGATATGCATTCTGAAACTATAAATCGACTTTCAACTTTCAACATTTCTCAAATTCCTCTACTGAGTAGCGTTGTTATACACACACACACACATATATATATATATGGTACACACACTCACCAGGTTTGCAACCTTGAGGTGTTTATCATAGTCAGAGTCTACATAGGTTTTGTTATTTGCCCATACTTGTATTTCCATAGGTTGTTGGTGTCAGTGTCCATCTTCAGTACCGCCAAGATATCCTTAGCTTCAGTGTAGTTATACAAGTTCGTGAATTGCCAATCGTACTTTTATGAATCCCCCACAAATGACTTTTACCCGAGCTGTTCGCTTACTGCACAGTAATGAATAGGTATGTTATATATTTTGAGATGAAATTAACGTTTCATGCCTTTTCGTGTGGCCAGGGCTTACATCCAGTTGTGAGAGATGTGAGAAAATCTGTGGCACGAGATCTTATTACATTGCAAGAGAAGGTTGATACGCTGATTGAACAGGCTGGTGCTAATAAATTGCAGGAACCCATCAGACAAACTGCAGAGTCAGATAAGATTGCTGCGGCCGAGAAGACGGAAGACAACATTACAACGTCGGAAGTAAGAGAGATCTTGGATGACATAACTAATGGTAACAATCAGCGGATTGATAGTGAAAAAGCTATTGATGGTGTAAATGTAGAGAACAAGGGATCTGTCAATTTGGGAATGCTTGAGATCGAAAATAAAGCCACTGAAGATGTTGAAGACGTAGAGGAAAAAGAAGCTGTCAAGCAGGATGTTCTTCAAGTCCAGAACGAAGCTGTTAAAGAAGCGAACGATATAGAGAAGGCACCTATCAAGCAGGAAGGTTGTTTATATGCAACCACTAAAGAAATTAAATATGAGGAGAAGGTGGAGACTGTAAATCAGGATAACAATGTTACAGGAGAAAAGGATTTAATATCAGTACCTGCTGAAGCAACCAGTGACAATGCTACTGCAGAAGAAAGGGTTGAATCGGGATCCAGTAATGTTATGTTGGAGGAAAAACTGTTAGATTCAGCCGTGCCCAAGGAAGAAGTTGCTAATGAGAAATTGTCATCTGCGATTCTGGGGCAAGAGCATGGCATTGTAGATGTCGAGAATGAAAATTTGTTAGATTCAACGATGGCTGGAGAAGAAGATGCTGTCAATGAAAAACTGCCATCTGTGGCTCTGGAGAAAGAGCAGGCTATTGTAGATATTGAGAATGAGAAGCCAGAAGATTCAGCCGTGCCCAAGGAAGATGTTGTCAATGAAAAACTGTCATCTGTGATTCTGGGGCAAGATCACGGTATTGTAGATGTGGAGAATGAAAGGATGTTAGATTCATCTCTGGCTGTGGAAGAAGATTCTGTCAACGAAAAACTGCCATCGGTGGCTCTGGAGAATGAGCAGGCTATTGTTGATATTGAGAATGAAAATCCAGAAAACTCAGCCGTGCCCAAAGAAGATGTTGTCAATGAAATACTGTCATCCGTGACCCTGGAGCAAGAGCAGGTTGTTGTAGATATTGAGAATGAAGGGATATTAGATTTATCCTTATCGAAGGAAGAAGATGTCAATGAAAAGCTGCTATCGGTGGCTCTTGAGAAAAGGCAGGCTGTTGGAGATATTGAGAATGAAAAGTTATTAGATTTACCCCAGCCGAAGGAAGAAGATGTTTTCAATGAAAAACGGTCATCGGTGTCTCTAGAGCAAAAGCAGGCTTTTGAAGATGTGGGGAATGTAAATTTTTTCGAGAAAACAGCCATGGTGGGTGAAGACAATTCAAATATTACTGCAGCACCAGAGGTCGAGATTGATCAGGAAAAAAATTCTGAGATATGTGCAGCCCCTGTTTCTGATAGGAATGAAGGTGAAAGAGAGGTAAGCCATGCTTTAACAGATGGGACAGAGGAGTGTCACGACAATGACAAGAGGGAGTTAACTGTAGAGGTTCCCTCCCTGACGATATCTCATGTCATAAAAGAAAACAATTTGTCGAGATTGGAGGAGACTTTGCCTTCAAATGCGAATGCGGATGGGAAAGAACCTCCAGCAGCTGCTGAAACCCAAAACATAGGCAAATCGGTGGAAACTGTTAACACTCCAGAAGCTGGTCTTAATGTCCAAAATGAGGAGGACCTTATTGCCGAAGAGGAATTATTGCTTCCAGCATTCAAGCAGCCAGTTGAAGGCAATGAATCAACTCAAAGATGTGAAATTTTGCAGAAAACAGAGTCTGGCATGGCCAAGATGGAAGATAAGCCCAGCATTGACTCGAAGTACCTTGCAGACTATAAGGTCGAGGATGCACACGTTGTTAATACAAATGAATCAGAATCGAGGAGTTTTCAGTGTGAAGGAAAATTGCAGGAAGGAAAAGATCATGAGAAGTGGATGGAAGAAAATGAGAAATTGAGGGAAATGGTGGAAAAGCTGATGTCAGCTGGAAAATGCCAAATGTCAACTATATTACAACTTAATAACAAAATAAAACAACTGGAGAATAAGCTTAGTCAAGGGAAAAGCAAGAGGAAGGTCAGAGCTGGGCAGGTGAAACTGAAAAACAATGTAACGGAGACGAACAGGAGAAATTCCGCAGCCCGTGGAACATAGTATGGATGTTGTGTGTGTGGCTTAAGCTATGTATTATGTGTTGACGTGCTGTGTGTGCTTTATTATCTTTTGACATAATAAAAGAAGTCCCATTTTATGTTTTTGGTTTAATTCAGCTGCACATATTAACATCCTCAATGTTCAATAGAACAGAGTTTTCACTCACCTTTGTATGATAGTTTCCTCTCGATTTTTAACACTTTTGAAAGAAATGATTTATGTGGTGAGCTTATCTCGTTATTCTTTGACACAGTATTCTTGTGGCTCTTCTCTTGTGTGCGTAACAGCAGTCTGCATTTTTCTTAGTATATGGCTGTCAGCTGGAGTTGCAACTTTCAAATCTTTTGCATGGTGCACAAAGTGCATGGTTTGAGCTGCCTCGTTTTTAGATGTTTCAATGGAATAAGTTGGTCGAAATTCAAATACTGACTAAGAATTAAAATTTCAATCCTGAATCTGCCCAATTCATATTACTTGAAATAATGCATACAATAGTATATATAGATAAGATTGGTATCTTTATAGATAAGATTGGTTTGCATACAATAGTATATAGATAAGATTGGTATCTTTATAGATAAGATTGGTTTGTTTCAGTTTTGTTGAGAGATTTTGTCAACAATATTCTCATTATTTGAAATATGTTGTTTGAAATATGTTGGATCTCATGAGCACTAGATTATTCTATAGCTTGTAATTGGTTTTAAATGTATATATGAATTTAGACTATTCTAGTAACTTGTAATTGGTTTTGAATGTATATATGAATTGATTGGTGAGTAATTTGTCCTATGTTTGCTCTTCCAATTTCCTATTTGGTATCAGAATCTCTTCTGGCCCAATTACTTATGGAAAGGCCATGGGAAGGCCAGGGAGATGAGAGAGTCTTAAATATTATTGTTACCATTGTTACTTACTGTAAACACATTATTGTTACCATTGTTACTGTAAATACATTAGTAGATCAAATATTATTGTTACCATTGTTACTGTAAATACATTAGTAGATTAGTGTGTTTTGGGTGAGATTTTTGTATGTTGTGCCATCAGGTAGCACCGGATCAGGACATATCCGAGGTACAGAGAATTAAGAGACATTCATTTTATACGCTACATGTCTGGAAGTGCTATCTGATGCGGTCCTCGTCAGCTCACAGCCGATCCTGTGGACTTACGTTAAGGATACGATTTACGCTGTGCCAGTGTCCACGCTACAGTGTACGCTGTGGTCCAGTGCTTGCTGTGCTACGGGCTTACCGTCAGGATATCACCTGACTTGCACATAAAGCAGGCTGTTATTCTTATGCCAGTCGGCCGGAACAATGTTGCATTGCTAGATTCGACCCGACCTTCCAGCGTCCAATTCAACGAGCAGCTACCACATCTGATCCAGATCGGATCTCTACACCGTCAATTCAGTTTCCATCTTTGTTACCATTTCAGACTACACATCTACATGCCCGGATCTGCCATCTTCAAAGCTCTGATCTTGGTAAGCTCCAGTCTTTACCAACGTTGAGCCTTATTCAAACCAGCAGTCGATGTCTTTGGGTGGATGATCTTCTTCTCTAGCCTTTACTTGTATGTTCATAATTTTGAAGAGTAGCTCGGACCTCACGCTCAGGTATATATTGAAGATCATGTATAGTTTCATGCTTAAAATATCCTTCCAACAAATTCGATTTTGGACTAATTATTTAGGTAAGTGTAGACTCAGAATATCAATTATTTTGGATATTGTCTTTTACACGTTATCCATGTGATACTAGTATACCTGTTTTTCTTTTTCAAGTCTTGAGACTTGAGCTTTCAGAGCAGTAATTTCAGTTTTCATCAAATGTATCTCTTTACTCACCTCCCCCAAAGTGAGTGGGCGAATTTTGCTTTGTTGTTGTTGCCGTAAATAGCTTTTGGTGTTTCTTTCATAAGAAGCATCAACAAAAATGGGTTTCTTAGAGGCACGGATGCTGGAAGAAGGGGAATTATTCTGCATAAATGTCTCCAGCAGACAAGTCTTTAAATCTCCTTCCTCCATGGCTTGAATCTGTGCAAAAATCTTGATCTCATCTTCGTCAGATTGGGCCATGAGGACTTTTAACTTCTGAAAATGATCTTCTACAATAGAACTGTCAGATGAAAAGCCAGATTCACTTGAAGAACAATCACATTTACAATTTTCTGAATCAAAACAATTACAGTATGCATTGACTTCTTCTGCAGAAGTTGTGGAAGAAGATTCAAATTCTAATTCAAAAGAATAATCTTCTTCTACTTGTAGAATGGATAACCGAGTGCAATGTTCTGTGTCATGAAGTGTAGAACCACATCTATTACACTTCTCTTTTGTTTTCACAACTGTTTTCTTCTTAAGATTTTGCTGTGATTTTCGTCCTCGGTTCATCTTTAATTTTTTTGCATCAGGACAAAGATTTGAAGTGTGTCCTGATTTACCACATAACCAGCAGACTACTTGTTTCATCCTTTCTACTTTTTGTGATCTTGGATGAATATTTGAAGGTTGGTAGTAATGTGGCTTAGGGATATATTTATAGTATCCCTTCCTTTCTTTTGAGGGACGAGAAGTTTTTGGAAACTTCTTCTTTTATTATATTTGTTGATGAACTTTTCCTTCTTCTGTGTCTTCTTGACCCTTTTTTTTGATTTTCTATGGGTGATCAATGGATCATCATCTATTGCAAAAAGATTTGGTATCAAGCAATCTATTCAATTTTTCTATAGATTTGTTCATATTGGAACCGGTACACAAAGTTATCAAAACTTTAGTAATTATGGCATAAATCTCACCCCATAGATAGACTTCTAAGGGTAACTGGAAGGCTTCTTGTAGCTTAAGAATATCCACAAGCTTTGAAGGCAAGGCTGCAATATAAATTTTCTTCCATAAAAGATTTTTTGGATCTTTAACTAGAAAGATTCTCTGCATCCAATCACGATGAAAATCTTCATACTGGTTAATGTTTCTGCACTTTAAGTTCATCAAAACTAATTCATGTTTGTCTAAGACTGTGGGCTCAAATCCACAAAAATGTTCTTGGATTAGTGCAGTTAAAGCACCAATCATATTATTTATTGGTGTTCCATCAAAATGGAACTCAACATCATCGTTTTCATCTTTTACCACTTCTTTTTCCATTTTTGCTATCATGGCTGGAGACGACTCCAACTCCCACCATCTGGCTAGAGTTCCTGTGAAACACTGTATTAGAGTTTTGCAGAATTCTACCTATGATTTTCCTCCGACACACATTAGCTTATATTCTGTAATCATCTGATCCAACATTTGTCTAATCTGTCCTGTAGACAAATTATCAAGATTCCATTCTTTATGACTACTGTCAAAAAAATGTTTCTCTGGGAGGAATCTTGCCCATACCATTTAGATCAGGGGCTCCATATTTGGTACACTGAGACTCAAGAGGTTCATATACAGGGAGTACCTGGGTCTCTGATTCAGACTCATGGAAAAGAGAAGCAATAGTGACTTTATACCTTGGTGATTCTTCATCAACTTCTTTTGGGAAAAGACTGGGAAATCTATCAACTGGCTTTTGGATTTGCACGCTTTTTCCCTTATGAAGAAAAGAAGTTGGAATAGGCTTATCTGTCTTTTTAAGATTTATCTTATCAACTTTGTCAGACAGACTATGAATGAGACTTCTGGAGGATATAGATTTTGATATAATACAATTTTCCACCTGGTCAAATTTCTTTAATGATTTTAAAGAAAAATCCTTGGCAATAGAAGAATGATACTGTACAGAATTCAAAACTTTACTTACATCGTTTACAGAAACTTGAACTTTATCAATCTGATCTTTGATTGTGGTAGCTTTAGCAACATTTTTCTCTAAACCAATAATTGCAGTATTTGTCCAGTTTATTTGTTCACTGGTTTTCTGTATTCTACCCTCAATCCCAAGAGCTGTATCATCCTTTTGAATTAAAGGATAGACTTTTGCAGAATGTTGTCCTTCTCCTAGGACAATGCCTTTGAAGGGGGGAAAAGTGGTAGATGTTTTTATTTTGCTACCATCTATAGCTGACCATGAATGTGAGGATGAGGATGCAAAATCAGTCATTAGGACTGTTTCAGATTCTTTAGCTTTTTTCCAAGAATAGAAAGAAATCCAAACATTTTTCTTTTCCATATATTCTTTCCATTCATTAGCTAACTTGACTTTTTCCTCACAAGAATGTGTTGAACCAAAATCATCAGCCTCAGGATGGGTATAAATATCCCAATTAAGCATCTGCTTCATCCACTGTGTTGGGATCCTATATTTGGGGCAACCAACCATCAATGTATAAAACTTTTGGATTTCCATTATTGATGGTCTTTTGCAGTCAGCGGACAGATCTCTGAATCTGCATTCTGGGATCAGATCATCTTTTTGCTCAAGATATCCAAGACCATATCTTGGCATATTTGCAGGTCTCATGTTACTGAATAAGGTAGTCAACCTTGGGTCTTCATCTTCCAAGCTGGGTAGTTCGTGCATCATGAGAACATGTTCTGAATCATGTGGGAAAGGTATATCAGAACGTTTAGGATTCGAACAAGGACTGACAGAGATAGAGGCTGGAGCTTCACCGGTCCTTGGTTATGATTCTCATGTACGACCATATAGGCAAGATGACTAAGATTGACAAGATTTTCACATTGAGGACATGAGACTTGGATTGGCTGAAAGTTTACCAATTGAGCAAATTCAAACAAAGCAACATGTTTACAGGAAGAAGAAACAATACTGGAACAAGCTGTGTCTACAACATCTGGATTTATATACAATGGTGACCTTTTACAGACTTCTTCAATCCTGCGTCTGTCTATAGTAGATCTTCGTGGGAATGACAGAGTGGCTATGGATTGATTTTCAGAAATGCTGGCAGAAGTGATATTACGGGCAGAGATCGGCTTGGGATTCGGGACAACCTAATGTTCTGGAAAAGTAAGGTCTTCCCATTTTATAGCCTGGTGCTCTACCTTCTGATTTTTAGGATCAGTTAGGACGACGACACTGATTTTAGAATCTCTGCTTGGGGCATGGAGGACTGCTAGATAGAGTGAACTGGTATGATGGAAACACCCTCGGGTTTGGATAGCAATATTATTTCTTTTTCTTTTCATATCAAATCCTGAAGTTTGGATTTGAATCTGGAGAATATCTGCTATTGTCTCATCAAAGACATATATGGGGAAGTTTGGGTAGCAGTCAAACCAAACTGGTCCATCTGACAAAGGAGCGACAATCCCTCCTATTAGGGAATCAGTATATTTGTTATGGGTTAAGTCTCTTACAATGGCTAACACATATGTATTCAGACCTTTATGCGTCAGGGCATGGATTCCCACTCTTATGCATCCTAGATGCAAATATTTCGTCCCCAATTTCTTTGCTTTTGTTTGAAGCTGTTTTGGGTCTAATAATGGAATAGAATGTACACATTCAGAGTTTTATTCTATAGAACTAATGGATTCTTTAATTGATATTCTAGTTGCAGCTTTTAAGTGCCAAACCCCTAGATCTGCATAAACTTCTGATGCATTGATCTTGGGTAGAACCCATTTAGCTGAAGGTTCAGCTTCTTCATATAATAACTCCGACGAATTTAAAACTCTACTGGAAGAACTTGCAAACATTTCTCTAAGCGGATCTTGTTCTGCTCTTTCTTTTTCTTCTAGTTCTCTGAAAGAAACAGATTTCTTGAAAGAGTCCATTCTTCTAAAATAAAGAGAGGATAATTTGAGTACTGACCTTTTTATGAACCAGATATCTCTTGCTGGAGTTAAAACAGACTGTCAGGCTCTGATACCAATTTTACGCAGGGGCTTAAACAAGCTTGCTTGCAACCGCAACTACAGGCGGACTAGCTTTACTTGTTTTTCTTCTTTCAAAGTTCCTTATGTGAACCCATACACGAACCTACTTTCACTTTCACGCAACTAGCAGCCTTCACACGGCATTCCCTCGCCTTCAACGGCCTTGGCGTTCCTTCGTGATTTGGCGAACCTCTGGCAAACTTTCAGTGAATTTGAAAGAGACAAACTGCCTCAGTAGACAATAAAATAGCTCAGAGTTACAAATACTCAAATGCGGAACAAAAACTTTCTCTCTTTACTGATATGAAAATATGATATTACAAATGATCTCAGGACTCAATATTTCCTTCCAGAGATTGACTACAGCAGCATTTACCAGACTTGGCTTCTCAATATATGAGATAGCTTATTGGAGGCTACCTCGATGTTTGCAGGATCTGTCTCAGAAATAATAAACACACAGATATTCACAGACTCGATCCTAAAGATCTCACCACTTTAGATTCACACTAGACTCATACGTTCTGATGCGCAGGCTGGTCAGATCTGACTCTAAAACTTGGCTTCTGATCTTCGTGATGTAAGCAGATCGAGAATTACCTTGCAGTTGCAAAGCAGGAAGAGCTCAGACTCCGACTCAAACAAACCAAAATGACTCTAACACACACTGACTTTGAATGCCAAATGAATGAGCCTAACCCTCCTTATATAGGAAAGGAGGGGGGGACAACTAATCAATTCGGATCGTCCTATGACTAATGACGTGGAGGAGGAATCATTGCTTTCGGGTAACACCGAAGTGACATCCGCGCAGAGATTCCTTTCTCCAGACTCAAACATGTGATAGTGTGTGTGGTACACAATGGATACCTTTTAGTACAAAGGCCCACGAGGAAACATACATGATTATTTACACTGAGGATGATTTTTAAATCGGAAAAAGCCCTCTAGAAAATCCGGTTACTGTATACCCGTGACTAGGTATCACGACAAAGTGGAGACTTTTAATCAGTGGAGTCCACGAGAACCACTTGTACTGCTTTCTGGTGGATTATCGAGAATCTGAATACCAGGGAATCTATATTTATAATTTTCATCCCATGCCTTGGTATAAATCCTTCTTACAATCATTGGTTTATTCAAAATTATTTGATGCTTTATTTTTGTCATGACTAACCAATAGTTATGTTGCATCATATGTTGTTTTAATATTAATGTATCATCTACTCTTAATAAAGCTCTTCACTAGATGATCACATTCTTCTTCTTCACAAGTGTCACACCGACTTTGGTACCAATTCTCATAAAATGTCGGGTCCATTGAAGTCGCATTTAGACCAAAGTCTTTCCACCAGTCTTGTAACCAAGTTGGTTGCCGACAATTTTGCATGATTTTAACAGCACCAAACTTGATTTTGGTGTAGTGGGTTTCATTTTTTCCGTCCTTGTTCATAAGGTCCCACCACAATTTTTTATAACCTGCAAAATTATAAATAGTGTCAGGAAACAAAAATTCAGGATTGTTACCTGGCCACTGATTAAATCGGGTCCATGTCTACGCAGGTTCTCTTGTTCGGTGGATGGCCAACCACTTGTAGTACACTTTATTCCTATCACTGCCACCAGTACATGTGATAGTAATATCACAAAAATCTTGTGACAAAGATTCTTCAGCCTCCCATGATGTCTGCATGCTTCGAGTGTAAACCATATCATGAATCCATTTGCCGCCTTTAGGGTACACCCACCTTTTTGGTACAAGATATTGTAAATCAGTATGATTTTTCAAATTTGCATCGAGTACTTTAGTATTGCGGAGCTGCCAGGTTGTCTCCCAATTGTTTCTGTATGATATCCAATCTTTGTCATTTGGGATACTTTTCAAGATTTCCTTCTGATTTGCTTGATCCCATTCAGTAATAATGACCATAACATGATCTTCTTGGTCATTATTTTGTTGTTGGTGCTGGATGAATTCTCTACTAAGAAAGTCTGGGAGAGAATTGTCGACTCCTTTGATATGCTCTACCCTGAAATCAAAGTTTGCAAATAAATCCTGCCATATTGCAAACTTTGCCTTTTCTGGTTTTTTGATATTCTTTGACAAAACTTTACCCAAGGCTTGAGCATCAGTTCTTAACAGGAAGAATTTGTTAACCAGATGAATAGAAAATTTACTGATACAATTCCATGCAGCTTTAACTTCCTTTTCAATTGTGGAATAGTTATTTTCTGATTTACTCCACGTTCCTGAAGCATTCTGCACTATTTGTTCTTTATCTTTTGCATCTTTTTCATCTGGTTTTTGTTTTAAAACACCTCCCCAACCTATATCACTGGCATCTGATTCTACAACTTTGAAGGATTCATCATCAGTAATGTACAGGATAGGGAGATTATTTACCTTGGCCTTTATTTTCTTTACTACTTCTGTGTACTCCTTGGTCCAAGGTTTTGGATTCTTTCTCAATCTTTGGTTTAGCAGAGATCTATCAGCGACACAATCTTCATAAAAATTGCTCACATAGTTTAAACATCGAAGGAACCTTAATTTGCAATTGTGTTTTATCCATAATGACATCTGGAAACTTATCTGCGAATTCCATTGCATGGTTCTGTAGAGCAATTTGGCCATTTTCAATCGTGTGCCCAAGAAATTTTATCTTGGTCTGGAAAAGCTCCATCTTCTTTTTACTAAGGACCAGACCATTTCTCTTGACCAGCTTCATGAAGATCCTCACATGTTTGAAGTGGTCCTACAAATTTTTTGAAAATATTAGAATGTCATCTATATATACCAATAACCATTCAACATAGGGCTTGAAGATAGAGTCCATGACTCTCTGGAACTTTGAAGGTGCATGTTTCAGCCCGAAAGGCATGACATTCCATTCATAGTGGCCTGCAGGAATGCTGAATGTAGCCTTGAACTTATCTTTTTTTGAGATAGTAACCTGCCAAAAACCAGATTTTAAATCAAACTTGGAAAATATCTTTGCACCTGATATCCTCCCTAATAGATCTCCTTTGTGAGGGATTGGATAGGTGTCATCAGCCAAAACAGAGTTTAGGGGTTTGTAATTTATTACCAGTCTGGGAATTCCCCTTATCTGTTCACTTCTTTTATTCACATAAAAGCCATAGCAGTTCCAAGGGCTGCTAGACTCTCTGATCAGCTCTCTGTCTAGAAGCTGATTGATTTCTTTTTCACAGAGCTGTATGTATTCTTTGTTCATTGGAATAGCTCTGGACTTACATGGTCTGCCTTCATATCCTTCCTTATAAGGCAGCTCAACACAATGCTGCTTTCGACGCCAGAAGGCATTTGGCTCTTCAGAGCAGCATGTTTCTTCTAATTCTTTCTGAATTTCAGAGATTTTTCTCTAAACATCTGGTGAGCTTAATTGTTCTTCAATATGAATTGCACTCTTCAGATCCTTAAGCTCATTCAAATTATTTTCTACTTTTCTAAGTTCCTGCATCGCCTGTACTATAGTGGAAACTCGTGGATTAGAAACATAAGGCAATTCAATTCTTTTCCCTTCCTTATCTGATGTAGGTACAGTGATAAAATACCCCGCTTTATTATCTGCCAGTCTTATTGATCCATGGGGTTCAACAGCTGCTAAAAATACATTTCCTAAGATGCAATCAACAGGAATGTCTCCTACTGCAAATTTTAATTTGATGCAGTGAGAATCAAAACATACAGTTGCTTTAGGAACTTCATACTCAAGGTTCTTTGTACCCAACCCTACTATTTTTCTGGTAGCAGAGACCCAGAATCTAGAGGGAATAGCTTTCTTTGCAAAGATGTTAACATCTGCTCCAGAATCTAATAATGCAGTTAAAGGAAACATTTCACCTTTAATGCATACATTAATCTTTACATGATGTTTTTGATACTCGATGGCGAGTATCCTCATTTCTCTGAATCCTAGAGTAGGATCAGGTCTTCCCTCTGCAATTTCAACATCAGATTCATGTGATTGTGCAGGAGCAGTATGCAAAGTATAGTTTGTATTACGGCCAGATACATGTTGTGCCACTACCTTCTTTTCTTTTTCAAGTCTTGAGACTTGAGCTTTCAAGAATTTTGGACCATGAACAAAAGATTTTCCTCCCTCTAGGGTTGATATAGATTCCATTAGGAATGCCTTGAATGCCTTGCAACACTAGAACAATCCCTTCACAAAATTTTAATAAATTCACTGATCAATAATGATTATAAAGTACATACCAGAGTTGTGAAGTTACTCAGAAATTTGGTTATTTGGTTGAACGATGCAAACTTGGTGGTCTTCCATTTAACCTTCACTTCAAAATTCAATATGTGTGGCCTCTCTTATGTAAGTCATTTTATCCTTCACAATTGTGCTCCTTATCCCTGCGCCTTGCCTTCGCTTAGCTAGACTAGGTCTGTAGCCTTTTATCCTTCCTCAAAGTGCTCTTGCTAGCCTTTCAATGCTTGCGTCCTTACTCTGATCAGAATGTTATGAAATGTTGCACTTGGATCTTTACTTGTAATTTTTCTAGGAACTCAGTTCTAGGTATTCTACTTTGAAAGTGACCACCTTTCTAGCCCTCTATGAAACTCTAAGAAACCATAGGTATGAAACCTCAACTGTGGCTACTTCAGTATTTCAACTGTGGCTACTTTAGTATTTCCAGCAAACTCCATGGCATATCTGTAAGATCCCAAACCATAATAATTTAGTCAGATCTAGTATATTATAGTGTCCTCAATAAAAAGTCATTCAGTAATAAACATGAAGATAGACGGGATTTGGAACTGCAGCACTTTATTTATATTATTAGCTAAAAATAAAATACATGCCCATACAATAAATTTGAGCTTCTGCAGATGCCATGCTTGGCTGCTCCGTAAAATAGAAAACAAACACTGAAGCACAATCGTGGGCTTTGGATTGATCCACTAGAAAAAATTCACCATGGGGTTTTCGTCTTGGGATCAATGCTAGAATTGGCCACGCCAAGTTCTCAACCAAAACCCACTAAGATAAATAAACCTGAATGATTTTAAATGCCTAGCGTCTATCCCATTTTATAGGCTTGATGGACCTTATTTTATTATTTTCCTTGAAAATCGACAAAAAATACCATGGATCGCTACCACGAGAAAATACCATGGTAATACCATAGATCGATTTTGTCCACTTTGACCGGATCAAGAAAGGGAATATTACAAATCCTCTGGCCCAAAGATTGCTTTTCCTCAAGCGATCCACTTCTATCCACAACAAAAGCATTTGTACATTGATACCAGGAAACCATGCAACCCGATGTACTATTCCATATCTCCATGTTGAATGGTCTTGAATGGATTCTTCGATACTTGGATCCCAAACAATCCTCCCCTCAATAGATTTCCCTGGATCTCAAACAATCATTTGGCCAATCCTGCCTCTAATGGATTCTCCTGAATCCCAATGCCACCTAAATCTTGGGACCTATGGGTTATGGTACCATTTCATCCCTCCATCACTGCCCGCACCAAAGGGCCCAAGCTGCAATATGCCCTCGGTTGTGAGCATCCTCCAAAGAATCAACCTATCAATAGAATACCAACTCATAATCTCTCGCCAATCCATACTTGGAGAAGGATGAATATCTGCAAATCTACTATGTTGATGTTGTTCGATGCTCAATTCATGCTTCTCTACTTGGTTGCCCAACATGATGCATTTGGAGAACTCTGCCCTGCTCTTCTCAATGTATAAAGGTGGGTTGTTGGTAGTGTTGCAAGACTTATCTATGTACCCCTGTAGAGGGTTGCTCTGGAATTTCCAATTATACTCCTCTTGGTACCTTGTACAGAACTTGAGTCGTTTTTCAATACTAGACAGCTTGGTCATTGATTCAGAGGGTTGCTCTGGAATTCCCAACTATAATCCTCTTGTTGCCTTGTGAGGAACTTGAGTCGTTTCTCAATACTAGACAACTTGGTCATTAATTCAGCACATACTCCTATGAGCTTCTCAATTTTCCCATCCTCCCGTAAGACAGTGTCTCAGACTGTCCTGATTTTCTGCTTCAATATCATCAGATCTGTCTTGAAATGCATGATCCTTTCCTGAAAGTCCTCTACTGGAAATTTTGGTGTTCTACGGAATGCCTCTATACTTGTCTGCACCGAATGCCTAACGACCGAAACTTCAACTTGAGCCTTTGACCGAATTTCTAGGAATGGTTCATTTGGCACATTATCTTTGTCATGTTGCTCCTCATGATTTCACTCATCATGCTGGTTCACTATGGCTGGCTCCTCACTCAAATCTTCCTGGTCTCCTCCATCTGTGAAGACAACATGTTGTTCATCCTCTTCAACTGTTGAACATGGATGCACTCGTGGACTATTATCTATACTTGATAGTTCATATTCTTTATGGACAGCTCCCTGGGATCTACGGACTCAGTTGTATAGGAGTCTACCTCATCAATACCATTAGGTAGAATTTTCTCATGCACTTCCAAATACTTGTCATCCTGCAAGCCTCCTTGAATAATGTCACACTATTGCTCACCATCTTGAAGATCAATAGACCTGTCTACAAAAGAATCCCCATGATTTGAAGGAATCTCCTCTTGTTCTGTCTTTGTTGTCTCCTTCTTATCACTTGGACATGAATGGTTAAGGGCCCAAGGTCCCTTGCAGATAAAGCATAGTTCTCTCCTCTTTAGTTCATTCTTGTTGCAGATATTGTTCTTGCTTTTTCCATCAATACTTCTCAACTCCTTCCTAGTCAAAACCTTTCTCAGGTATTATGTTTTGCCTGACCAATTTCTCAACTAGATCATAGGCAGTTGGTGATACCTTTGGTTCCTTTTTCCAAATGCTCAACAATTTGGATCTTAGTATCTTGCATATGTCAACATCTCCTTTTAAGAACAGAGACACAATCTTTTGCATGCATGCTTTGACATGGTCTGAATGGGTTGATGTAATACTGGTATAAAAGTTTTGGAGCAATTGAAAGATCAACTAGTCGCATTCCATATTCAACATGAATGTGCCGAAACTAAACTCTGCCATAAGTTTCAAAATTCTACACCGCTTCTGATAAGTAGGAAGCATGATGTTGTTCAACCCTTGAAGGGATTCTACTATCCGTTGCAGTATATATGTCATGAGATCATTATTGTAGGGAAGTAATGGTGATGATACAGCTATGACCCTACTAAGACAAGAAGCAGATGTGAGCTTGAATTCTTCATTAGGATGTTCCCAAAGTCATGGTTGTATTAATGCAAGCATGGATGGCTTGAGAGCCCAGCTGAGTTTCTTCCATTCTAGTTGTCCCACCTTGGACATACATGTTTCTAATTCCTCCAACTTATGAAGGTCTATGACTAATTTTGTTTGTTGTAGTTCAGAGCCAAGTGCGAAGAGCTTAGCTCCTCTTCTGTGTCCTTCCTTCACCTCCCATGGTTGATTTTGCTGTAGAATGGCATGCACCCTTTTTTGGAATGGTTTTCTACTTTGACTGTCATTTTGGTCTATGGAGGTATGGTTGCTTAAAGGACCATATAACCTCACTAGTTCATCAAGGATTTTCTAGTTGTTTTTAGACAATCCATCTTCACATAGCAAGACAAAGAAATATACAAACATGTATTTTGCGTTCTCACATTTTGATTTTGGCCCTGATGAAATTAGGTTAAGTTGGTGCCAGCGAAAGGATATAAATAACACAACCTCTTGAAATAATATTTCAGCACTTGATTTGGAGATATGCTGCCCAAATACACGTTCCCTTTTGCACAAGACAATATTCTGATTTCAAAATATGTGTAAACTCATCTCATGATGGCAGACTTTAGCAGGCCCTGAAATGATGCATTATGAAGGAATACACTCAACAACAATGTATCAAAGATTTGATTTTTTTTATTTTTTTATTTTTAAATAAATAAATCCTTACAGCTCCCAAACTAAACTAAACTTTCTATTCCTTTCCTTTTCTTTATAAATCAAACCCCTAAAAAAATATCAACCCCTGTCATAATTTTCAAAACTATAAACATGGCTTCAAATTGTGAGTCAAGTCCATTTACCCACTTTCACGCTCCAAATACATCTCTTGATTAAGCAAAATTCAGTGTCATTCTCAATGTTGGCGGCTGAACCAATCCTCCACCTTGACTGTCTAGAATATTAGATCAGGTAGATCAATTTCTTCTCCTTTTACAGATTATAAGGTCCCAAAATGTCGTTTTCTGAATGGGCAATACTTAGCATTCCATTGCTGCCTCTCACAACAGATTATTGCACTGTATTGGAAGCATCTCGAGCTTAGAGTGCCACAGCTCATAGTGGAAATGATGATGGATCCTATTGTTTAACCTTTAACATTAGTCATTGGTTTATTAGAATGTTGACAAGTCATGCATTAAGCTTTGTATCAAAGGACGAAATACTTCAAAAGTGGGTCGAAAGGAGACTAAGCAACGAAAGCCACGTGCGTTAAATCCAAAGGCGGAATTAACGCGAAAAGAATGGAATATAAAGCCAAAAAGCTAACAGAAATACAAAAGACAATGGAACGTTACATAGAGCGCAAAACCTATATATTAAAAGAAATTGTCGCAGTGTGAAGACACACATGAGGGAAATTCCGAGGGGGTCGAGCAGCGAGGAAGGGAAGAGACCCATACCCCCGCGGAATTGTGAACGCATGGCGTGGTGGGGACCCAAGGTTAGAAGGAGGTGGCAGGAGCATGCCGCGTGGCGTGGTGACGTGGCGGAACGAAAGGTGGACCCTTACGACGAGTAGGTTATGTATTTAATCTGCATGAGGGTTAACATGTTTCAGGAATTATACAACGCATACGGTAAAAGGTAAGGTAAAGTCCCTTAGGTTAGCTGGTACTGAGACCCGTATCGGTAATAAAACCCGGCACGAGGTGTTTACCTGTCCCCAAATAGCACCCAATCCCTACACGCCGTGTGCCCCATTGTCAGTGTCCTTATGACACTTGTCTTCTTTCGTTTTACCCATCCGTCTTTTTACCTCAAAATACCCAGTCCAGAGATAACAATTCTCCCGTATTTTACTCCAGTAGAAAGTTGCAGGTCTCCAGCTACGACATATATCAAGTAGGAAAGAGCGCCTGGTCTGCCCAATCATTTTCAGAGTTCCCTGCGCCGCTTTCCCGAACAGATTTACCTCCTATCCAGGTACTCCGTCATTCATACTCCATCTCTTTTCCTTTCGCTTTTTCAAATTCTTGTATGTCGGCCATGGGAAGGGGAACGCCAAAGAAACATGAACCAGAGACCCCTCAGGTCTGTGATTCCAGGAATCCACTCGGGTTCGACCCTCTCATCGACCTGCAAGCTGGTATCTGTGACCCTAAATACCCATTTGACATCCGCAGCATTAAGCCTGAGCTTTTTAGATGTCATGTTACGAATAAAGACCGTTATCGGGTAGTCGTGTCTGGCCTGTACCACCAAATTGCCCCTCAAGTTTACTCTGTGGTTGATTTTATCTCTTGGCTCAGAGATGTTTTCAACGAGCACTGGGGCACCTTCACCTCTCCTCAGGGGAACAAATTTTTCTCCCTTTCCCCCGATATTATCAAACAAGCCCTCTGCTTTCCTACCAGCGCCACATATATCAGTTTCAGCGAAGCAGCCTTAGCCGCCCAGTTCACCAGACAGCCAGGGGAGACCCAGAAAGCCTTCATCTCCTCTATAATCGGCAATCAGGTTACTTCCCTTCCGGCCCTAGAGCCTTTTCATCTAAGTTTGTTCACAGAGGAAGTCCAGCCCATCCTCTCTCTCATTGCTGGCCTTTTAGGGTTAGGAATTCCGGAAGAGATTTTCAAGTTGTGTGTCCATCTCTTATGGCTCATATCTCAAAAGGGGGTAGTGTTAGATATTCCTGGTTTCCTTGCCACTACCATTCGAACCCAGTTCTAGGAGCTTTCAGAAACCCATCAGTTCCATTTCTGTTCGATGGTTTTCTATCTCTTCCTGTACCAGCACGCCGATAAATTTGAGGGTTTGGAGTTAGACAAAGTATATCATGAGAATTCCCAGCCCCGACCAGTTTTCGACTAGAATTGCTCTGTACGCCAATTACCAAAGGGAGAGGTTTATTCCAGTTTTGTGAATAGTTTCATGTCTATTGCCTATACCATTATTCATGGCCCGCCTTCGCCTAGGGTCTTTCCAGAAATGAAAAGCTGGCTGCAAGCCGAAAAATCCTAGAGCACTGGGGATTGGTTTCTATTCGATGACTACACTGAAATTCGGGTCTATGGAGCTGAAGTTTCCCCTTATCGGCTGTGAGTGTTTCCTGTTCGTCGAGTTTACGTGCTTGAATACATCTGGCAGGCCCTCAAGGCTGATCGGCACCATTTCGTTCCTGCCAAGAAGGGTTACATCCTGAGGCTCCCCACTGAAATTGGCCCTTTTGTGGTGAACTCGATACTTGCCCTCCCAATCGTTGAGAAAATGCTACAAGGTCTAGACCTAAGGCTAGGAAAAATTTGGGCTTATGACCCTCGAGAAATCATCTCGAACAAGAGAAAAAGGAACAAGTCTGCACCTTATATGCATGAGCCGAGGCCATTCATGGAATGGAGGGCTAATCTCGAAATTTGGCCTTTCGTTTCATAGATGGAGACAGATTCATCTGCTACAGGGGAGGAAGAGAACGTCAATAAAGGCATAGGCAGAGAAGAAGCAGGTACCTCAAGAGCAGTTCCCCCTCACAAAAAGCAAAAAACAGCCTCCAGTGAGGCAGAAGTCATAGGAGAGGAACAACTGCTTGAACCCTTCACAGTGTATGGTCAATTGGATAAAGGTGAGGCTGGGATAAAGGTGCTAAGGGACAGCACCACCTCTTCTGACTTCACAGAGGTCACACAGACCATCATAGAGCATACCTCACCAAGGAAAATTGAAAGGGATCAGGCAAATAGAGAAATCCGAGATAAATATAAAGCTGAGCTGGGAGCATACGTTGAGAAATATCACACCAGACTCTGTGCCTCCATGAACGCGGACACCGAAAACCTGGTATTATCTATGGAAGAAGCTATCTTGGACCCTAATTTAGGTGTCACTAGCTATCGGGTGCTCGAGTATGCGATCGACATGAAGAAAGTGCCAGCCAACGACATGTGCGACCTATTCTGGACTGTATGTGATATGATGAAAGATGAACTGATGCGGGTCACCATCACGCTGAGGAAGTTGGAGCAGAAACATGAGCAAGTCAGGGCTACCTTGAAAAGTGAATAGGTTAGCTGCCACGCCCGAGCAAATCAGGTATGTTTTCTCCAAGACCAAATCAAGGGAAAGGATACGGGGGAAACAAACCCACAGGCAACTTTGATTGAACAACTGTAGAAGGAAGTCGCGTCAGCAAAGGGTCAAGCCCGCATACCAGCCTCCCACCATCTCTAGACGGCTGAACTGGTGCAAGTAGAGCAAGAGAAGGTAGAATTGTCCAGTAAACTATCAAAGGAAAGAGAGGAGAAAGAAAATATGGCTAAAAAAATCACCATACTACAGACTAAGGCGACGGAGCTGCAAGCTAGATGGGACTCACACAGCTACCAGCCGACCGTGACTCCAAGTGGAACCAGCTCACCGTCTGAGCAATTGGCTGCAGCTAGAGCTGAAAATGAGGTATTGGAAAAGCAGGCATCCATAGCCAGGCAAAAGATCACAAACTTAGAAAAATCTCTGGCTGAGAACACCAGAAGAATAGAAGAGTTGCAGAGAGAAATAGAGCAGGAAAAGAAGACGACGTCTGATCAACAGAAAATTATAGCCGACTTCAGAAGCCGTGAAAAGGGAAATATCATCCTCCTTGAGGCTAGGAATATAATTTGGTATGATATAATCTCTACGGTGACCGAACAATGGGGTTTCTTAAGGACGATGGGAGAGAATAAGTCTGCTATACCCTATCTCAGTAGGAAACTGCAGGAAGCAGACCTCGATTTGTCCAATAGGGCTCAGAATGCCAAAGAGTATATTTCGTTCCTGAATGAGCTGGGATTAGATGACATGGAGAAGCACGGTATTCCAAGCCGATTCACAGAGGCTATTGAATGTCGAAAAATCATCAACAAAGAGATGGCCCGAGTCACAGCTTCGAGAGCTCTCCAACAGGTGGTCGCCAACATGGAACGATTCGACGCAGTATGGAGTGAGATCATGACAGTTGGACTTCCTTCCTGTTGGGACTCGACCACTCCTTCCATGCTCTTGCCTTTGACACAATATACAGTGCACCTGCAAGAAGAAAAATATCGAACCGACCTCTAGACAGGTAAAGTTGCTCAACTCAAGGCCGACACGATTGTTTCATTCCTTCGAAAAGAGTTCACCCTCCTCCATTTGATAAAACACAAGCTTCCTACTGGGGCAGGTTTCCACGCCCTCACAGAGGCCTTTGTCGAGGTGGAGGGGTTCTCAGCAATGCCCAAACTAGCTGCAGAAAGTCAGCAGAGGTGCACTCAGTTTACGATCCAGTATGCCAATTCATTTGCGAACGTGCTGCCACCAGAATTAGCAACTGCCTCAACTCTTCCGGACCTATGATTTCTTGTCAACTCATGATTTGGCCTCAACGGCCTATTTACTTTTTACTGAATTAGTTTCTTTTAAGTTTCGAGTGGGTTGTTTGCCCCACTCCAACATTTTACTTTTCATCAAACTGTTGTTTAATTTTCTGTTTTTGAAAACGGCCAGGGCCCTGACTACCCATGATGAGAGGCCTGATTCCTCATCATGAATTTTGTTGTTTTGAGAATGACCTATAACAAATTTTGGTTATGCGAAGAAGATATTTTTCCAAAAAATATCTTCTCGCTGAGATAGGAAGAAGCCTATATAAGTAAGATCCAATGAGAAAAAAGGGTTCCAGATTTCCTGAAGAAACTCGCAGTGTAAAAGTTTTTGCATGCTTGTAGTGGAATTATCAATACTAATACACAGAGCCCGTGGGGTTTCAGCAAAGAGAAGTTCTAGTTATATGTGAGGATTCCAGTCTTAATGCTATATAGTTCGTGACTCTTTCTTAGTGATATTGTATCATTGTTCTCTTCACTGTTTTCAATTTCGTTTTGTCGTGTCTTGGAATGCGAGTGACTAGCTAGCTCTGGTATGAATTTATCGCTGTTTGATACTCATGCTTTACTGATCTATGTTGCTTTAAATATGGCTCATACACGATATGTCGTTCCGCCTAACACATCGTTCATATTTCCTCTGTACTAAACATCGTGGAATGTTACTCTTACTGAATTGATTGATATGTATGGATTCTTAGTTTTTTAAGCCCATATTATGTTGAAAGATGTTTTCCGAGCACCATTTTATTGGTAGTTAGTACTCCCCTTTCACTTTCTGCGCACCGTATATTTCTCTGTTAATATACCTATATGTCTTTGAGAAACTGGCCCTCTCTGATGAAAGTTGTCTCTAAGTTGTCTGAGGTATATGTGTATTGAAGATTCCCTTCTTGTCTCTGCATTGTCTTTATAGCTTGCTAAATCTGAAGGTAGTTTGGTCCCATCCATACGATGTTACTTTGCACAAGTTGAAAAGGTAGAGAGTCCTAGGATGATAATGAGCCTGAAATATGCTTTGTACTCCCTACTGTTTAAGATGTCCTAGGCACTGGTCTTTGGCAACTGAAGGCTGTCTCTAGGAGCTACAACATCTTTTTGGCGCCGTTGCCGGGGAACGAAGTTGAAGAAATTTAAATCCCTGGGCCTCGACAAAAATCCATTCACTCTTCATTTAGGTGAGCACGAAGAGTTGGGAGTTGTGCACCCCTCGCCTTGGCGACTCCACAATCATCTTACAATTAAATCTGTTTGCAGTCCTGGCTCCCCGTAAGCCACACCTGAGGTCAGATACATCCCAGCCAAGGACACCTTCTGTGTCTGACCCAGAAAGAATCCTACATAGAAGAAACTGGAGGGGAGACCATTTGTTCATACTGAAATTCCACCACTCTCTCTAGAAGACCTCCCTTCTTCCTCTTCTCAGGTCGCCCAGTGGCAAGATTCTAACTCCACTCTGGGTGAAGCTGGCTATTACTCTGACTATCTACCCGTGGGAAATATCCGAGTCAAAGACGAGGCTGAGTCAGTAGATACCACCCGTTACATAGTTCATCCCACTCCAGAAACAGAAGAAGTTAAAGAGGTCACGGAAGCATCTGCTATTACCACTCCACCCTTGTCTCCATCATCCCAAGATGCCGTGCATTATATCCCTATCATCATTCACACTACGCTTCCACCTAATCCTCCACTTACTCACCAAGCTCTCTTGCTGCCTCCTCCTCCTCCAATGGCGAACGTCCCTGGCTTCCTGCAAAACAGATACGCCCCACTAGAACTACCTGCAGTATTAAATGATATGCCGCAAGACTATTTAAAAATTCTGCCCCGATTCAGTGGTGAGAATGAGATGGAAGCCCAAAAACATATCGAAGTCTTTTGCTCTTTTGCAGAAAATTTTAATGTGGAACATCTGGACGTAGTCCTAAGGCTTTTTGTGCAATCCTTAGATGGGGAAGCCAGGAAGTGGTTCAAGACACTTGGAGCTCGTTCTATCAATACATGGGAGGGAATGGAGGATATCTTTATTAAAAAATGGGGAGAAAAGAAAGACAATGGGAATGTTCTCACTGAATTCAACACTCTGAAAAAGAAACATAATGAAGGGGTGTCAGAGTTTATCAGAAGATTTAACAAATTGTACCTAAGTCTCCCCACCGAAATGAAGCCTCACCAGACCACTTCCAAGGTCGTTTTTGTGGCAGCGTTTGACTCTGAATTCGGTTTCTCCTTGAGAGAAAGGAAGCCAACCACTCTGTACGATGCACAGATGGACGCACTAGAGATAGAAGCAAATTTTGCCTCTACTGGCAGATCCAAAGGGAAACAGGAACAAGATGTTAGAACGAGGGGAAAAGATGAAGTATCCACCTCAAGCCAAGACAGAGATTCAGCTAACGATAAGATTGAAGAAATGAACAAGATGATCAAGAGTCTCTCAAGTAAGCTGATCAAGCTCGAGATGGAGGCCAAGAATTCACCCTCAAAGAAATTCCAAAATGCTCCAAACAGAGGATTCAATCCTCAACACAGGAAGCCACCCTTGCAGATACTACAGAGGGGACAGAAAGAGCAGCTAGACCAAGTACCACATCCCCTATACCTGGAGGGTCAAGTAGAGGGTTCCCCTGAAGATTCTGCCTACGAACAAGAGGAGGCATGCCTTGTCTTCTCAGACAGTAGTGACATAGAATGTCCTGTACATGAAAGTGATGAGGAGGAAGTACAAGCTCACTCAGAAATGAAGGCCAACGAAGATACTGAAGAGCCCGAGATTGATGAGTACTGTAAGCAGTTCATTGATTTCATGCAAGTTCAGTTCAATAGAAAATATGACCTCAGGTCCTCCAGAAAGAGGACTCGCACTCAAGAGCAAGAGGAGGACACACCTCAAGAAGAGACACCTGCACAGAAGGAGGTTAATACTCAAAAACCTCTAGAAAAAGGTAAGAGGCCTCTTAACCAAACCCTCAAATCTGATGCTTTAACGCCTTCATCCTCACAAGTAACTGCACCCCCTAAGGTCGAGCCCATCGTAAAAGAAGTTAAGCCTCCCCTCCAGAGCAAAGATTCAAAAGAAAAAGAGATGTCAATAGATAAGCCGTCATTTGTCTTTAATTTACAAAAAGAACTTGAAAAAGTGAAAATACCAGTTCCTCTGACCGAATTATTAAAACAGCCTGCATATCAGTCCCAGGTCACGTCCTTCATACTTCCCCCAGAAGTAATACACATCCCTGAAAGTCTCAACTTACAAGAAGAAAGACCTATGGTAGTGTTTGGTCCACATGTCGAGGAATTAGACCCCACTACACCTCCCTTCTACGTGTCTTTGGTGATCCATGATCTATTACTCCACAATTGTATGTTAGACTCTGGAGCCTCCCACAACCTAATGCCTCTCTCTGTCATGGAACAATTAGGACTCCAGATCACTCATCCATATCAGGATCTGTACTCATTTGACTCCAAACGAGTTAAGTCCTTGGGCATGATTAAGGACCTGGTGGTCAACCTGGCCCAAATCCCAGCTAAAAGTGTAGTAATGGACATTGTGGTAGCTGACATTCCAGTCCGTTTTGGTATGCTACTATCAAGGTCCCGGAGAACAAAAATTGGTGGGTCAATCAAACTAGATCTAACATATGCCACCATCCCAATCTTTGGCGGGCAGGAGAGGAGATTATACAGGGAGACCAGATTTGTAAAAACGGTTACCAAAGCCGACTGTTCAGAAAATTCACCGGTCTACAGTAAGGATAGAGACTTTTCGTGCGTGATGTTAGAAGAAGATTACAGTTATGCTCAGGAACCTTCCTTATGTCAGATAAGGACTCAACAACCCTCAGAAGGTCTTGAAACAAGGGTATGGACTCTACATTTCGATGGGGAAAATTCGAAGGAAGGTAATGGTGCTGGAGTTTTATTGATTTCCCCTACAGGAAAATGGGTCCCACTGTCCTTCAAATTAGAGTATGAAGCCACCAATAACGTGGCTGAGTATGAAGCACTTTTTCTGGGGCTACAGGCAGCCAGAAATATGAATATACAAACCCTGAAGGTCTTGGGTGATTCAGAATTGGTAGTCCGACAGATCAAAAATCAATGTCAAGCTAAGCATCCTCGTTTAAGAGCTTACAGGAATGAAGTATGGGATATGGTGGAGAACTTTTTCTCAGCTTTTAATATTCAGTTCATGCCCCGGGAGCAGAACAGGATGGCGGATTCACTTGCAGTAGCTGCCAGCACCTTCCGTCCACCCCAAAATCCCCTCCTGAGGTATGAGATAGAAGTAAGGTACCGACCTTCAATTCCAGACAATGTCAAACACTGGCAAGTGTTTGAGGACGATGAACAAGTGAAAAGGTTTCTAGAGACAGTTGGGGAGTTCTCTAATATGTAAATTGACTGTTGTGGGGAAGATGCTGATGAAAACCAATCAGAAAACAAGTGGGAAGAAAAAATGGCCGGGAGAAAAGTGTTACAGTTGAAGGGAAATGTCATCCCTAGAGGCCTGGTACCCCTAGAAAGGCTATTTGACAAAAATGATGTCCCCAGGCAGCCTAGCAAAACAACAGACGAAAACCAGGTAGAGGACCTAAATTTGGGTACTGAGGCTGAACCCAAAATCGTGAAATTATCCAGAAAGGTCCCGGACGGCTATAAGGAGAAGTACCTACAATTATTTCAGTCTTATAGGGATGTATTTGCGTGGTCCTATCAAGACCTGAAGACGTTTGATATCAACATTTTGCAGCATGAAATCCCTCTGAAGGCAGATGCAAGGCCTCACAAGCAGAAACTCAAGCAAATAAACCCTCTGCTACTCCCCTCCATTGAGAAAGAAATCAAGAAGCTGTTAAAGGATAAAATAATTGTACCATTGAAATACTCTGAATGGGTGGAAAATATGGTCCCTGTCCGAAAGAAAAATGGATAAATAAGGTTGTGCGTTGATTTTAGAAATTTGAATAGAGCCTCCCTGAAGGACAATTACCCATTACCGAAGATGGACCACATTCTGCAGAAAGTGGTGGGTGCCTCTAGGATGTATATGATGGATGGTTTCTCGGGTTATAACCAGGTGTTTGTACTCCCAGAGGACCAGAAGAAGACTGCTTTCACCACACCCTGGGGTACATTCATGTACGCTAGGATGCCTTTCGGGCTGATCAACGCAGGAGCCACATTTCAGAGGGCTATGGACCTAGCTTTTGTTGGGGAACATGATAAATTTCTGGTGGTGTATCTGGATGATATTACAGTGTTTTCGAAAGATGACGCCGAGCATATTCAACATTTACAGAGAACCTTTGAAAAATGCAGGAGGTATGGCCTTTCCCTAAATCCTCAGAAATCTCTGTTCACATTAGAAGAGGGTAAGCTCCTGGGGCACATTGTAACTAGGGATGGGGTCAAGATTGATCCTAAAAGAGTGGAGGTTATAAATGGTATCTCCCTCCCCAGGAATGGGAATGAAAAGTCGGTGTTCTTAGGGCGTATCAACTTCCTGAGAAGGTTTATCCATAACTATGCTGAGATAGTTAGGCATATAACAGATATGTTAAAAAAGAATAATGAGTTGAAATGGTCACCAGAATCAAGGCAGGCCTTTGCCAGGATAAAGAATGCATTTGCTGAGGCTCCTGTGCTGGCAAGGCCAGATTTCACTGAACCATTTATGATTTTCTCTTTTGCATCACCTCACACGGTAGCTGGAGTTCTCCTACAGAAAAACGAGGATGGGTATGAGCAACCCATTGCTTTCTTTAGTCAGGTGCTTCATGACGCAGAGATGAAATACAATATATTAGAGAAGTAGGCTTATGCCCTGGTAAAGTCCCTCAAGGCATTTCACATGTATATTCTGTAGTCTCACATTACTGCATTTGTACCCACTGCAGCGGTTAAAGATATCCTCATTCAGGGCGACAATGAAGGAAAAAGGGGCAGGTGGATTGCAAAGATACAGGAATATGATCTGGACATCCGACCCACTAAGTTGATTAAAGGGCAAGGGCTAGCAAAAATTTTGTCAGAATCAAACCATCAAGCTTTGGGCATCAATTTATCTATGATTGCAAATGAAGATTCTGAGGAGCAGACAGGGCAACAAGGAGTGGAAATGGCCACTCAGAAAATATGGATGAAGTATCTTACTAGTCCTTGGTACAAGGAAATAGCAGAGTACCTCCTAACACTCAGCTGTCCACCCAGCTATGATAAATCAAAATACAGGGCGTTAAGGCTAAAATCGCAGAAGTATGTAGCTGCCAATGGTTAGCTATATTATAGAGATCTTTCAGGCATACTGTTATTATGCCTCATAGAAGACGAAGTGAAGAACATAATAACCGAATTCCATGAGGGAATCTGTGGAGGACATTACAGCTGGAGGAGCACAGCTCAGAAAATTCTGAAGGTTGGTTTTTACTGGCCTAAATTTTTTGGAGACGTCTTTGCTTGGGTTAGAGCATGTGACAAATGTCAGAAATTTGCTGAAAAACAAAAGTTAGCAGCTCTACCCTTGATTCCTGTACACGTCGATGAACCTTTCAAACATTGGGGAATTGACTTCATAGGTGAGATTCACCCGCCCTCAAGTGGGCAGCACAAATGGATCCTGACTGCCACGGATTATTTCATAAAATGGGTGGAAGCCGTACTCGCACGAAATGCTACAGATACAGTAATAATCAAATTCATGGAGGAGAACATCATATCCAGATTTGGGTGTCCTGCTAGAATAGTGACTGACAATGCCCAAGCCTTCAAGTCTACAAAATTCGTGAATTTTTGTCAGCAATATAACATCACTCTGGGTCACTCTACAGCTTACTACCCACAGGGAAATGGTTTGGTGGAATCATCGAATAAAACGCTGGTCAGAGCTCTAAAGAAGACAATAAATGAAAACCAGAGGAATTGGGATTTCCAACTGAAGTTCGCTCTGTGGGCAAACAGGATAACTAGTAAAAGGGCAACTGGGAAATCTCCCTATGAGTTAGTATATGGGCGAGCAGCTGTGTTCCCTATACAATTAGCTTTACCTGTTGCTTATTTCATGCAAGAGGCTCAGGAGGAACCTGATGGTATGGACAGAAGAATCAACCAGCTGGTGGAACTCGAAGAAACGCGTGGTCAGGTGAACTAGTGACTGGTGGAATACCAGGAGAAAATGAAGGAGCTGTTTGACCAGCATACCAAGGACAGAAAGCTACAGGTAGGAGACCTAGTTCTCAGGTGGGATGTGAGAAGGGCCGATAAAGGTAAGCATGGTAAGTTCGACCCCCTTTGGTTCGGTCCCTTCAAGATTACAGAACAAGGAGGAAATAATACCTTTAAGCTGGAGAATTTGCAGGGAGATCTGCTCGACGCCCCTGTAAATGGACAGTTCCTCAAACCGTATTTTCAGTTCTGAAGCAGGCTGAAAAAGCCTGATTGTATTATATTGTACATTAGCTGCTGTTTTCGTTTTTGAATTGAGTAATGCATGAGTCATGATGATTTGTCCAGGGAGAAGTCGTAAGTGCTGGAAAAAAGGCGTTCACAGAAGATAAACAGGCGGTCTACGTAGTTCTCGACACGTTCGGAGACGAACGTGCCGTCCCCAGGTGGAGCCAATGTTGTTCAATCTTTAACATTAGACGCTGGTGTATTAAAAGGCTGACAAGTCATGTATTAAACTTTGTATCAAAGGGCGAAATATTTCAAAAGTGGATCGAAAAGAGACAAAACAACGAAGGCCACGTGCGTTAAAGTCAATGAGAAATTAACGGCAAAAGAATGGAGTGTAAAGCCAAAAAGCAAACAGGAAATATAAAAGGCCATGCAACGCTACACTAAACGCAAAACCTATGTACTAAAAGAAAGTGCCACCACATGAAGACGCACGAGGGAAATTCTGAGGGGGTCGAGCAGTGAGGGAAGGATGAGACCCATACACCCGCGGAATTGTGAATGCATGGCGTGGTGGGGACCCAAGGTTAGAAGGAGGTGGTAGGAGCATGCCGCGTGGCGTGGTGACATGGCGAAACAAAAGGTGGACCCTTACGGCGAGTAGGTTATGTACTTAATCTGCATAAGGGTTAACATGTTTCAGGAATTATACAGCGCATACGGTAAAAGGTAAGGTAAAGTCCTTTAGGTTAGCTGGTATTGAGACCCGTACCAGTAATAAAACTTGGCACTCGGTGTTTACCTGTCCCCAAATAGCACCCAATCCCTATACACCGCGTGCCCCATTGTCAGTGTCCTTGTGACACTTGCCTTCTTTCGTTTTACCCATCCGTCTTTTTACCTCAAAATACCCAGTCCAGAGATAACAATTCTCCCGTATTTTAATCCAGTAGAAAGTCGCAGGTCTCTAGCTATGGCATATATCAAGTAGGAAAGAGCGCCTGGTCTGCCCAATCATTGTCAGAGTTCCCTGCGTCGCTTTCCCGAACAGATTTACCTCCTATCCAGGTACTCCGTCATTCATACTCCATCTCTTTTCCTTTCGCTTTTTCAAATTCTTGTATGTCGGCCATGGGAAGGGGAACGCCAAAGAAACATGAACCAGAGACCCCTCAGGTCTGTGATTCCAGGAATCCACTCGGGTTCGACCCTCTCATCGACCTGCAAGCTGGTATCTGTGACCCTAAATACCCATTTGACATCCGCAGCATTAAGCCTGAGCTTTTTAGATGTCATGTTACGAATAAAGACCGTTATCGGGTAGTCGTGTCTGGCCTGTACCACCAAATTGCCCCTCAAGTTTACTCTGTGGTTGATTTTATCTCTTGGCTCAGAGATGTTTTCAACGAGCACTGGGGCACCTTCACCTCTCCTCAGGGGAACAAATTTTTCTCCCTTTCCCCCGATATTATCAAACAAGCCCTCTGCTTTCCTACCAGCGCCACATATATCAGTTTCAGCGAAGCAGCCTTAGCCGCCCAGTTCACCAGACAGCCAGGGGAGACCCAGAAAGCCTTCATCTCCTCTATAATCGGCAATCAGGTTACTTCCCTTCCGGCCCTAGAGCCTTTTCATCTAAGTTTGTTCACAGAGGAAGTCCAGCCCATCCTCTCTCTCATTGCTGGCCTTTTAGGGTTAGGAATTCCGGAAGAGATTTTCAAGTTGTGTGTCCATCTCTTATGGCTCATATCTCAAAAGGGGGTAGTGTTAGATATTCCTGGTTTCCTTGCCACTACCATTCGAACCCAGTTCCAGGAGCTTCCAGAAACCCGTCAGTTCCATTTTTGTTCGATGGTTTTCTATCTCTTCTTGTACTAGCACGCTGATAAATTTGAGGGTTTGGAGTTGGACAAAGTATATCGTGAGAATTCCCAGCCCCGACCAATTTTCGACTGGAATTGCTCTGTACGCCAATTGCCTAAGGGAGAGGGTTATTCCAGTTTTGTGAATAGTTTCATGTCTATTTCCTATACCATTATTCATGGCTCGCCTTCACCTAGGGTCTTTCCAGAAATGAAAAGCTGGCTGCAAGCCTGAAAATCCCAGAGCACTGGGGATTGGTTTCTATTCGATGACTACACTGAAATTCGGGTCTATGGAGCCAAAGTTTCCCCTTATCGGCTGCCAGTGTTTCCTGTTCGTCGAGTTTATGCACTCGAATACATCCGGCAGGCTCTCAAGGCCGATCAGCTCCATTTCGTTCCTGCCAAGAAGGGTTACATCCTGAGGCTCCCCACTAAAATCGGCCCTTTTGTGGTGAACTCGAGACTTGCCCTCCCAATCGTTGAGAAAATGCTACAAGGTCTGGACCTAAGGCTGGGAAAAAGTTGGGCTTATGACCCTCAAGAGATCATCTCGAACAAAATAAAAAGGAACAAGTCTGCGCCTTATATGCATGAGACGAGGCCGTTCATGGAATGGAGGGCTAATCTCGAAATTTGGCCTTTGGTTTCGCAGATGGAGACAGATTCATCTGCTACAGGGGAGGAAGAGAACGTCAATAAAGGCACAGGCAGAGAAGAAGCAGGTACCTCAGGAGCAGTTCCCCCTCACAAAAAGCAAAAAACAGCCTCCAGTGAGGCAGAAGTCATAGGAGAGGATCAACTGCTTGAACCCTTCACAGTGTATGGTCAATTGGATAAAGGCGAGGCTAGGATAAAGGTGCTAAGGGACAGCACCACTTCTTCCGACTTGACAGAGGTCACACAGGCCATCATAGAGCATACCTCGCCGAGGGAAATTGAAAGGGATTAGGCAAATAGAGCAATCCGAGATAAATATAAAGCTGAGCTAGGAGCGTACGTTGAGAAATATCACACCAGGCTCTCCGCCTCCATGAACGCGGACACCGAAAACCTGGTATTATCTATGGCAGAAGCTATCTTGGATCCTAATTCAGGTGTCACTAGCTATCGGGTGCTCGAGTACGCGATCGACATGAAGAAAGTGCCAGCAAACGACATGTGCGACCTTTTCCAGACTATATGTGATATGATGAAAGATGAACTGATGCGGGTCACCATCGCGCTGAGGAAGTTGGAGCAGAAACATGAGCAAGTCAGGGCTACCCTGAAAAGTGAACAGATTAGCTGCCGCACCCGAGCAAGTCAGGTACGTTTCCTCCAAGATCAAATCAAGGGAAAGGATACGGGGGAAACAAACCCACAGGCGGCTTTGATTGAATAGCTGCAGAAGGAAGTCGCGTCAGCAAAGAGTCAGGCCCGCATACCAGCCTCCCACCATGTCCAGACGGCTGAACTAGTGCAAGTAGAGCAAGAGAAAGCATAATTGTCCAGTAAGCTATCAAAGGAAAGAGAGGAGAAAGAGAAAATGGCTGAAACAATCACCATACTACAAACTAGGGCGACAGAGCTACAAGCTAGATGGGACTCACACAGCTGCCAGCCGACCATGGCTCCAAGTGGAACCAGCTCACCGTCTGAGCAATTGGCCGTAGCCAGAGCTGAAAATGAGGTATTGGAAAAGCAGGCGTCCACAGCCAGGCAAAAGATCACAAACTTAGAAAACTCTCTGGTTGAGAACACCAAAAGAATAGAAGAGTTGTAGAGAGAAATAGAGCAGGAAAAGAAGATGACGACTGATCAACAGAAAATTATAGCTGACTTCAAAAGCGGTGCAAAGGGAAATCTCACCCTCCTTGAGGCTAGGAGTATAATTTGGTCTGATTTAATTTCAGCGGTAACTGAACAATGGGGCTTCCTAAGGATTATAGGAGAGAATAAGTCTGCTATACCCTATCTCAGTAGAAAACTGGAGGAGGCAGACCTCGATTTGTCCAACAGGCCCAGCACGCCAAAGAGTATATTTCGTTCCTGAATGAGCTGAGATCAGATGACATGGAGAAGCACGGTATTCCAAGCTGATTCACGGAGGCTATTGAATGTCGAAAAATCATCAACAAAGAGATGGCTCGAGTCACAGCTTCGAGAGCTCTCCAACAGGTGGTCGCCAACGTGGAACGATTCGACGTAGTATGGGGTGAGATCATGACAGCTGGACTTCCTTCCTGTTGGGACCCAACCACTCCTTCCGTGCTATTTCCCTTGACACAATATACAGTGCGCCTGCAAGAAGAAAAATATCGAACCGACCTCCAGACAAGTAAAGCTGCTCAACTCAAGGCCGACATGATTGTTTCATTCCTTCGAAAAGAGTTCAACCTCCTGCATTTGATAAAACACAAGCTTCCTATTGGGGTGGGTTTCCACGTCCTCACAGAGGCCTTTGTCGAGGTGGAGGGGTTCTCAGCAATGCCCGAAACAGCTGCATATAGTCAGCAGAGGTGCACTTAGTTTACGAGCCAGTATGCCAGTTCATCTGCGAACGTGCCACCACCAGAATCAGCAACTGCCTCAACCCTTCCGCACCTATGATTTCTTGTCAACTCATGATTTGGCCTCAACTGCCTATTTAATTTTTACTGAATTAGTTTCTTTTAAGTTGCAAGTGGGTTGTTTGCCCCACTCCAGCATTTTACTTTTCATCAAACTGTTGTTTAATTTTCTGTTTTTGAAAACGGCCAGAGGTCTGACTACCCATGATGAGAGGCCTGATTCCTCATCATGAAATTTTCTGTTTTGAGAATGACCTTTAACAAATTTTGGTTATACGAAGAAGATATTTTTCAAAAATATCTTCTGTTGAATAGGAAGAAGCCTATATAAGTAAGATCAATGAAAAAAGGGTTCAGTTTCTGAAGAAACTCACGGTGTAAAAGTTTTTGCATGCTTGTAGTGGAATTATCAATACTAATGCGCGAGAGCCCTGGGGTTTTCGAAATGAAAGTTCTAGTTATGTGAGGATTCCAGTCTTAATGCTATATAGTTCGTGACTCTTTCTTAGTGATATTGTATCATTGTTCTCTTCACTGTTTTCAATTTCGTTTGGTCGTGTCTTGGAATGCGAGTGACTAGCCGGCTCTAGTATGAATTTATCGTTGTTTGATACTCATGCTTTACTGATCTATGTTGCTTTAAATATGGCTCATACACAATATGTCGTTCCGCCTAACACATCGTTCATATTTCCTCTGTACTAAACATCGTGGAATGTTACTCTTACTGAATTGATTGATATGTATGGATTCTTTAGTTTCTAAGCCCATATTATGTTGAAAGATGTTTTCCGAGCACCATTTTATTGGTAGTTAGTACTCCCCTTTCACTTTCTGCGCACCGTATATTTCTCTGTTAATATACCTATATGTCTTTGAGAAACTGGCCCTCTCTGATGAAAGCTGTCTCTAAGTTGTCTGAGGTATATGTGTATTGAAGATTCCCTTCTTGTCTTTGCATTGTCTTTATAGCTTGCTAAATCTGAAGGTAGTTTGGTCCCATCCATACGATGTTACTTTGCACAAGTTGAAAAGGTAGAGAGTCCTAGGCTGATAATGAGCCTGAAATATGATTTATACTCCCTACTATTTAAGATGTCCTAGGCACTGGTCTTTGGCAACTCAAGGCTGTCTCTAGGAGCTACAATAGATCCAATACCCATTTAAATTTCCATGAATCAGTAGTTGAGCCATTAATAATCACAACAAATTACAGCTATTTCTGAGTCGATCTAAAATAAAGAATTTTCACATAAAATGAATGGATCTGATCCATCAACGAGCAGCCTTAGCTTCAAATGCGGTATAAGTAGTTTGTCACAATGATTTCAGAGATGCCATTATACCAACAATTCACGGCAACTCTCAATATATCACTTGCGATACTTCCATCAAACCGGGATGCACTTTTAATTAATTGATAAATGGTTTGCAATAATTATGAATACACCAAATCCAATGATGACTAAAAATATCTTCTCGAATTGATTTAGTGAGCTACAACAAAGGGAATATTTCGATCTCAAATAACCAATATGATCTAATGATCTTGCAGCCTGAATTGTCAAGCCACATTAGTGTAATCGGGCCTTATACAAGATTCAACCTCAACAATAAGGTTTTCTAGCGTCGGCCTTGGAAGTCCAACTAATGAATGGCCCTCATGCCCCTTCAGTTGTTCCTTGGAAGTGCAGGTCTCACGCTCCTCCCGCTGAAACAGATATGGGGTTGGCTGCATCCTATGAACTTCAGACCCCTTCTGTTGTCAACGACGTGCTTGACTCATTAACTCTGCTCCACTACACTAGATCAACGTAATCTCCCTGTGGTGGCCTGTGGTCTACTTGAAGCACTCCTCTTAGCCGGAGGCCTCTTGGCACTTCCAAACCATGGATCGATCCCCCTTGGTGACTTGGAGTGGGTGCTTCACAGCTCCAAAATACATTCAAGAGACAGATCTCTCTCTCTCCACTCCTCTGTTTCCAGAAAGTCAACACATAGTGAAGTTTGACACTTGCAACTACATTTGCCTTAGCAATATATTAATGAAATTAGATCTCCAGAGATCTAAGGGCTAAAATTTTGTTGAAGATTTAGATCTCGGCCGCTTAAACTTGGCTGGACATATATGGCATAACAGACTCTGATCCTTTGGCAAAGGTAATGTTTGTTCTTTTGCAACGCACAAATTATTCTTTTGATCAATTAAAAAATAAAACCGAAAAATAAAACCAACTAGGGTGATACTCAATACCACCGAAGATCGAGATGTCTGCTAGGGTGAGAATAAATTCCACGGAAGTTTCCTGCATAAAACCCTTAGGCTGGCAAGATGCACAACTCTGATACCATTGTAAGATCCCAAACCTTAATAATTTAGTTAGATCTAGTACATTCTAGTGTCCTCAATAAAAAGTCATTTAGTAATAAACATGAACATAGATGGGATCTAGAACTGCAACACTTTATTTATATTATTAGTGAAAATAAAATACATGCCCATACAATAAATTTGAGCTCCTGCAGATGGCATGCTTGGGTGCTCTTTAAAACATAAAACAAACACTGAAGCACAATCATGGACCCTAGATGGATCTACCAGAAAAAATTCACCACGGGATTTTCGTCTCGGGATCAATGCTAGAATTGGCCACGCCAAGTTCTCAACCAAAACTCAATAAGATAGATAAACCTGAATGATTCTAAATGCCTAGCTTCTATCCCCTTTTATAGGCTTGATGGACCTTATTTTATTATTTTCCTCGAAAACTGACAACAAATACCATGGGTCACTACCATGGTAATACCATAGATCGATTTCGTCCACTTTGAACGGATCAAGAAACGAAATATTACATTACCTCATTCCTTCCATTGTTGAACTCGACCTCATAACCCATATATTCTCCAATTGTAGGAGCCCTAAAACAAACCTTGATTTGACACGATCTTTCATAGGGTTACCTATAGGTCTGGAATTATGATCCACATAAGATTTGAGATAAGACAAATAGATATCTCAACCTTGTAGGATGCTTATCTACCTTAAAAGAAAGATCCTTAAATCAACATCATTACATCTGAAGGCTACACAAAAACTTAGTAATCTTTGTGCAAAAATCAATACCCAAAACAAAGATAGAAATCCATCCTTCCTTTTGCTCTTAATCAATTTTGCAGTTTGCATTCATATTCCACTTCATGTTATCTTGTTGTCAGACTTTCAAAGGGAAGAGATCATGGAGACTTGTCAACAAACTTCTTGGTGATTTCCTTTACTCTTACTTGGGCTTGTCCTCACCTAAGTTTCGATACCATGATAGTTTTAGTTAACATGCTCTTTTTTTAGGACAAGTATTCCAATGTTCCATATTAGCCCAATTTCAATTCCATTTCTTTTATTAGCAATGAAATTGACAGTAACTAAAGAAAGAACATAAACAATAGATGCAGAAGGCAAGCCAAGACAAGAGAACACAAGAATTGGTTCAAGCCAGGGAAAAACCTGAAGATGGGTAAAACCCTTGATCAATCCTTCTTATTATTAATATCAAATGTTTAGTAGAGATAGAGAGAATGTAAAATCAAAGTCCAAATTAACTTGTCAATATTATGATCAGTGTCACTATCCAAATGCCAAAGAAATAGCCTAGTCAAGTCTGCAATTCTTCCTTCAAACAATAGCAGACAAACCCTGCCTTAACTAATGGTCAATGGTAGTCGAACCAGCTACAAAATAGTTTGTAAAATGATCTCGATCCTAGTTCAATTAACATTAGGGGAATTTTGAGGTCCAAAATGGGCATCCTAAGAAAAATGTACAACCAAAATAAACATTATAAAAACCAATAAGATTCAAGATGATGATTCACCATTTTTGGAGTAAAAAAATTAAAAAGATTAAAAAATAATAAAGTAATAAAACTATTTTTTCAACTCATATTTTCAACTTATCTCATTAAGTTTTTATTCAAATTTCAATCAGGAGTACTCGTACTCCTTGGATGCAAAATTTTAATTCCTCATCCAAGGAGTACCCATGTTGCATACTTTCGATCGACCATGTTACACGAAAATGAGAAATACATGAAAAAATGTGATTGCAATCACATTTTTCATGTATTTCTCATTTTTAGTGTATCAGGGTCCATCAAAAGTATGAAACATGGGTACTCCCTAGATGAGAAATCAAATTCTGCATCCAACGAGTATTTATGCTCGAATTGAGTAAACCCATAGGGGGATAAGTTGAAAATACGAGTTGAAAAAATAGTTTTTCCTTTTTTCTCTCTAAAATTTGATGATGTAATTTAATCTTATTTTATTATTTTCACTATTATTTTATAATTTCCTTAAGATTCTCATTTTATACTCAAAATTCCCTTAATGTGTTGCCTCCTTTGTTTATTATAATGAACCCAAAACTGTTCAATATTGAGTAGTCAAACTTGGTCTATGTGATGAGGAGTTATACGGTCAAAGGTCTACAATTAGGGATTACAGTCAAAGAGACCAGATTTCCCATATCTTGTGTCGATAGTTTCAGCCCTCCTTCCTAGGAAAGTTGCTCCAACTCATTGTTGTCTAGCCTCCTTCTATGCCTCTAAACTGCCCCAAGTCCTTCTTTGTTCAAGCAACTCATACTTGTGGCTCCCTGCTATATCTTCTTGACCATCAAACAAGAGGAATAAAGCATGCGACCTAGCCAAAGACACCCTCCACAAGTGTGGCTTGTTGATTAATCAAGCCAAAACAAGCCAAGACAAGTTGGTAGCTGCAAATACAAGTTGATCAATTAAGACAAACAAAGGGGCACTAGATTGCGACAGTAGCCAGAAATCAAGACCACATTGAAGATACCTTAATTTCAATCCAAATTGAGGAAGAAGAAGAACATGCACTATCTCTCAAGAAGACTCAAAGATAACAACAACAAGAATGGCTTGACATTGCCATGTCATCATGCAGTCCATGTCATCAATGTCTTGTCATATCTTGTCAAAGTGTCATGTCATCATTGGCCACATCATTTTTGGATTGTGTAATTTCAATGTATATGAAATGTAATGTAAAGTGGAATTCCAAGAGCCATGTATAAAATGTGAAAAGTCATGAGGGAGTCCAAAAGTCATAGAGAAGTCAAACAATCATGAGGATAGTCCTAGAGTCATAAGAGAGGTGAATGTTCACCCCATTTGTTATATATGCACTCTCATAGTTCATGCAAAGGAATTTTCGCTTTGGCTCCTCCTACTAAGCATTAGAGAGGAAAACTGCTCCCACCCCCTCTCTTGAAGCATCACACTCCAGCACAAAGGGCTGCGTAAAATCTGGCAATGCCAACACTGGACAGTTTCTCATCACCTCCTTGAGCCTGTCAAAGGCCTTCTGCGCAGGACCATTCCATCCAAAGGCCCCCTTCTTGGTAAGGTCTGTGAGGGGTGTTGCGCATTGTGAAATTCCCTTGATAAACTTTCAGTAGTAGGTGCAGATGCCTACAAACCCCCAAAGTTTTGTCACATTCTTCAGTGTCAGGCAATCTCAGATGGTGCAGATGGGGGACTCTTACCCCGTAATTTCTGATGATATGCCCCAAGTAGAGCATCTTTGTAAGCCCAAACTTGCATTTGGATAGCTTAGCATAGAAATGTTGCTCCTCCAAAATACGAAGTACAACCTCAATATGCTACAAGTGCTCCTCCCATGTGCGGCTATAGATAAGAATGTCATCGAAGAATACCAACACAAACTTCCCTAGCTAACCACGGAATATGTGGTTCATACAAGACTAGAATGTGGCCGGAGCATTGGTTAACCTGAAGGGCATCACCAAGAACTCAGAGTGGCTATATTGGCATTTGAACGCGGTCTTTGGGACATTCTAGTCCCTCACCTTGATCTGATGGAACCCTGATCTCAGATATATCTTCGAGAAGAACTTCGCTCCCCTCAACTCATCCATAAACTCATCAATCCCGGGGATAGGGTGACAATTCTTCATGGTTTTCTTGTTGAGCGCCCTGTAGTCGATGCACATTCGCAATGTGCCATCCTTCTTCTTCACCAACACCATGAAAGAAGCAAAAGGACTAGTACTAGGCCTGTTATGCCCCAATTCCACGAGATCATGTATGGCTCGCTAAATCTCATCCCTGTAGGTTTTGGGGTGCCTATAGGGGTGGTGATCACTACCTGGATCCCCTGCTCCAGCTCAATAGTTTGATCAAATCCCTTGTTTGGTGTCTGCCCTGGTGGTATGTCCCCAAAAACCATGGAGTAACAACCCAATATAGACTGTACATCGGGATGCACTGGCTGCCCTATAGCTCTTGCCTCTTGAATACATAGCTCCACTACCCACTCTACATCCCGCTTCCAGAAATTTGCCTCCATCCGGTGTGTCGGGACTATCTGGGGAGGGTATGTGTGCATGCCTCTGATTATCACATGCTTCCACACTCTTCTTATCCATCCACTCCATCTCCAATGTCTCTCAATCTGTAGTAACCTTACTAAGTATGATAAGCCACTGCACACCCAATACCACATTGGTATCTGGGATGTCGACTACAAAGAAATGATATGTCATGGTGTATGTCCCCATGATCACTGCATGGTCCTGGCACCTCAAACCAACACGAAGAACCCATCAAAACTCTTTGTCAGTGTTGGCTTGAGGGGTCTTGACCCAAGTTCGAAATTAAGGTTTGCCAACAAACCCCTATACTACTGGCCTTTTCGTCAATGACCTAATTTCGTAGGCCAAGGACTCCCCCGAAGTAGTATGGGTGGGTGTTGGAACCAGGTTTCTGCACTCTAGGAGAAAGTGGATAATTAAGGCAGTCTTGTTGAGATCTATCAGGGTTGCACATAAACAAGCTTATAACCAAGCCCTTAATAGTATAACCAGCATGTAATTATTAAGAAGATCTTAGAAACACCTTCGCATCCACGTGTGCATCAGTAATTATCATCACAATCACAGCTAATTCATATATCACAGACACAATCGTAGCTAATTCAAATAACGCAGAGTTACTTCAATAGTAACGCAACCAATTCATATAACATAGAGATACTTCAACAGATTCTGTATTCATTAATGTCCAAAACCAAGTTATAAACCAAAGTCACAGCCCACGCACACAACCAAGAGGTCCACACACAACAGGACTGAGGATCTCCGCGCACACAGCCTGCAGGAGTCCTTCTCCAATACTACCCAAAACAGATCTCAATAGTTCGTACTTAGCATCAATCTTAATTACTTCCCTCTAGACTCAAACTATCTATCTATTTATATCATCATAGCCTGCGTTATCATGTGGTCTGAAAACCGTGGTTTGCGAACTTTAGGTCTACCCTTTGATCCATTACAATACATTGAGGGCTTTGACCCACCCCAAAGCCCCTGCGCTAGACTAATTACCACAAAAAATATATCAAAAATGCAGATAGGGGACTCCGTTCCAACAGACCCCCAACACAATCCTGTGACTCGTTCCAAGTCACAAGAGTCATGGGGTTTGCATCTTTGCCTAGAGCTTCTTGATTGCATCGACCAGAGGGGGCAACACTCCTTCGCTCTGCGCGACAGTGTTCTAAGCAATTTCCACCAACTTCTGTGAAGTTGGGCCTTCAGTGGCAGCAGTGACACTCTCCAGGGTTTGATTCAGCTCTTTGACCACAACATCCAAGTCCCGAGATATCTTGAGGGCTTCATCGACCCATCGATTGAGGTGGTCACTCAGAACCTTCTTTTTGTGGTGAAGCCCTTCCATTCCAGGTCATCTCTGAGCGCATGGATAGCTCGCAAACGTGCTAGGCATTGAGCTAGGATCAGAGTGTTCATTGTAGCCTCCATTTGCTCGAATTCTTCTTCCTTCTGGCATAGTTCTTGGGTAAATTCGCGCAAGAGAGGGTCGCGCAACACCTTAGACCACAACTGCATAATTGTCTCAAGAAATTCAGCGCCCTGAGCAATCTGAGCTGTAATGGTGTTCGTAGCTTCTATGACTAGCGCAGCTCTCTGGGTGTGTACCTCAGGAGGAATTTTCGGCGGCAACTTAGTTTGCAACATAGTATTCTGCTGCTCCATCTCGGTCTTAACGTCCTGGATCTCGGTCCGAGAAGATTTTAGGGTTGCGACGAGTCCCTCAAAGGGTGGCAGAGGTCAGAATTTCTTCAGTCACATCTGTGCAAAGTCTACTGATCAGACACTCCAACTCGGTCTGCCGTGTGGTGGCAAGGATGCACGCGGCCTATGCCTAGGATGCCACAATAGTATTTTCTATGATTTTCTGCTCGGTTGCACTAGTTTCTGCTGCACCTGGCGGTCTCTGTGTTGGATTTCCTCAAAGAGGGATGTGTAGGGAACCTGCAGCGGTTCGTGCGGAAGCCAGGCCAAGTTCAGATGTACTTCTACGCAGGCATGGATTTTCGCACATAAGGCAGGTGGACTCAGAGTGATTGATGCGCTTGGCAGGGGCTAGATACGGGTCTCGATCGTGAATATCAAACTCAGTGTTGGTCGCTTGAGGCAGCCTTGCTTGAACCACGCTCGTCTGCAGGGTATCAGCTTTGAGCTAAAGAGCCTGGAGCTCAGACTGTAATGCGGTGACTGCAACCTTCTTCTGCTCTTCCAAGGCAAGCCAGCTGTCTTCTGAAGCGAGGGTGACCGTTGTTAGGGTCCTATAACAATAGGATTCATAATTTTGAATTGAATTTGATTATTCTTGTAAATATGTACATACTTTGCTTTCTGCAAATTGTTTTCCCATATTAGAAAATTAAAAAAATGTAAAGAGGGTAAAATTCCTAAAGAAAAATCAAAGGACTTCAAAGAAAAAAGATAAAAAAGAATAGAAAAATGGACCCCAAACAAAAAAGAGATAAAAATAAAACATGAAAGTGATGCAAATCCAAATGCCACTACTATTTACTTTTACTGCAAAATAAAGATTATGTGCAGCTTGTTCAAAATGTCATAATCCATGATAAGTCAAATAACTTAATCTTGACATTTTCATGCTTAAAATTTCATGTTGTTAGATAGAGAATAATAACCAAACAATTTATTCTTGGCAGATCAGTAGTTAGGTAGAGAATAATAAGGAGCTCAACAGCTTAATCTGAGCCCTCGAAAGAAACAAGGATAGAATTAGTTAGTTTGTTGTTTTAAAAAGAAAAATGAATAAGGGTTTTCAAACTCAAATGCACCCATGTAAATAAATTTATCATTTCATACTTATTAATTTATTTTCCTTGTAAAAATACTTCTTCCCCTTCATTTTATCCTCTCCCCTTCCCTATTTCATTTTCCCCTTGCTAAAAATCCCCTTTCTCTTTTAGAAACCATCCCCTTTGCAAAAACCCTTTTTCTGACTAACTCTGCCCCTTCTCTCGCTTAAAAAACTCATTTCTATTACTAATACCCATTCCTCCTTCCCCTTTACTAATTTTGCAACATTCAAATAAACACATACAAACCCACTTATCTAAAATTTGTAGCGCTTATAATATATCGAGCCCCACGTCAAACACTCTTCCCCGATATTATTTTAAACCCCCCTCCCTAATTCCATTTCTAACTTCCGCTATTATAATAATCCCCACCTATTATATTTTAATATCCTGCATTATACCATATTAACCCCCCTAATACATGTCTAACATCTCGAATCATATTTATTAACCCCCCAATAAATATAGTTCCCCATTGTATTAAACTCCCGTATATACATTTCCCGACCCTTTAGTTTATTTCACCTCCGCATATTAAGTCCCAAGTCCCACCTATCCTAACCCCGCAGAGATATTTGCCACCCGATCTCCGTAAAAATGATCCGACGACCATCGAACTATTTTGCATCCCCGATTACCTAAACATTAACTCCACCGAGAGCTTCTGAAATAGGTTGTTTAGTTCCTCCGCTCCCCTGCTACATGGCAGCCCTACGTTGTATCGCATCCTCACTCCTAAAACCATTTACTACCTGTCCATTGATGCAAAAACTACTAAAACCACTCCACTTCTGTGTGACAAGCCATTCACAAAACTGCCACTTGCCCGCTCATCCAAAGTGTGATACATTGCCTATCTACACCTGCGCCATTTGCGAAAAACATGCCCACTTTGAATTGTGACAAGTCATTACTGTTTGAAATCAATACACCATTTAAACACTATGACATTACAATAAAGAATTAGTATTGTTTCACAATATGAGCAAATCCGCAGAGTCTCCCAAAGAAATCTCCATTATCTCATTCATAACCTACCTCTGCGAATTTGCGACAAAAAAGACTAAAAGATCATTACCAACACAGAATCAAAACATCCATAGTCTGCACTCTGTCCACAGAAATACCAATTCAAATGAATCCATTGCTCGTTTCATTCAAACCTCTGTTTAATTAACTATTGTTTTGTTTTGCAGGTATATCAACATACTAAAAAATCTGATAAACGGTTGATACTAGTTCACAACTATTTAATCCAAATTCTCGGGATTTAAAGCATAAGTTTCATACACAGAAGGAAAATCAAGCTAAAACCCGCAATACAACAGAGAAAGGATAATTTACATAGTAAATTAGTTTTAAGAGAGTAAAAACATCTATAGCAACAACAATGAAGTTGTTCAAAATAACTCTCGAGGACATATTTTACTCACTGTTACATACATCTTACTGTAAAAAGGTAAATGTAAAAACATAGAAATGAAGGTAAAAAAGTAAAAGTAAACATGGAGGTAGTAATGGTTAAACAGAGATGAAAACACTTTCACCAGCGACAATGAAGTTTATCCTAAGTAAAAGTAAAAACAGTTAAAAGAATAATAAGGTTAAAAGATGAAAACAGAGCAGGAATGGACATTTTCCAGAAATTTCCTGTTTAAGTCATAGTTTTGCAGAAACTATTGTGGCCGATACAAGATAAATTTTTAAAAACTAGAGGAGGTTTATGTTCCTAAGAGGACAATATACAAAATCCTATCTCACGTTTTACACAGGTATTACAGAATGAGAAATACATTTACATCTTCACAACCTAATTTCCAGATTATGCGAAATCCTGTTTTAGACATATTTTTGTAGAGTATATTGTGAACCACTGGAACTTAATTTTGGGAAATTGAGAGAGGTTTATCTTAATAACATATTTATCTACAGTAACAACTTTCACTTTTTACATGTATATCTCAGATTGAGATATACAAAGGTATCACTGGACCCCAATTTTGCGGTATATCTAGAGAAAAATGCACAAAGGAATGAGGTAGTTAGTGACTTGGAAGCCTCATCATCAAATAAGAATTGCTATCAAATTCGAATTTGTCTTCTTCGTCACCATCAATCCATAAATATAGTGCCAAATAGATTCATTAGTTTTGAGTGTCGTTTATTTAAGTTCTATTTATGTAATACAGTTTGAGATATTTGTAAACCAATCTTGATATTTTTTCAAGATATTCTAGTTTATAATTTGTATAAATACTTCATCATTTGAAGTATTGAGTGTGGATGAATTACTGAAAATTTCTATAGTTGTACTATTCTAAACCTAAGGGTGATTGTAACAATTTCAAGTCCGCAGACTGGATCAAAGCAATAAAGCATCATATTACAACATTCATGTGTTGGACCACTATAGTGAAATATTTTCACTTGTTTCTTTGTCAATTTATTATGTTTTTCATCAATAATTGAATGTATTCTAAATCCAAATTATAAACCAGGAATTGTTATTTCAATTTATGTTAAAAGCACTATGTTTTGACTGATTATCATTTTTATGTTTTCCACTGATATCTAGATTAGGGAACCCTTAATTGCTCCCTAGTTTCGATTGACCTCAGCTTTTTCACTCATAATCCGGATTCAAGAACCCTTAATTGCTCTTTTATCCCGATTAAAACCATTTTCACCATCAGCCTTGAAGATCTAGAGTAACTCAGCTATATTTCCCTGTTAACATTTCCCTTTAAAACTTGATCCTGAACTGACTGCTTGACACATTGACTCTATTTGCCCAATGGGATACATACCTATAGCTATCCATCTAAGTAAGTGATTTCACCACCAAAAAAAATCAAAATCCAAAACCAATTTACCCTACATAACTAGCCTAAAAGAAAATACAATCAACAAAGAGAAATCATATAGAGAGAGCCCTCTATGAGCATTAGGAAGGCTAGACCCTAAGGCTTAAAAGTAGGTTTGTGGTTACCTCGGTGAGTTCTTTCTTTAACCTTGAGAAATTATTGAGCGATAACATAGTGACAACTCAGCTGGGGAGACTAACATTTTCTTCAAAAATATTTTACAGGTTCAGATCTGATCTATGATAGTGGACATTGTTTAAACACACAAAGGTTAAAATCATCCACCTGGCGACTCCAAATCAATTTAACAATCAAGACTCCACTAGAGGAATGAACCTGAAAGAACAATATGGAAAGATTAGGCTTTTAACTTGGATTACAATCCAAGACATCATGTTCTTTCTCATTAAGAAAGTTTTTCAATGTATATTGTATTTTAGAGAAGATCTTAGAATAATTTTTAATTATTTTACTTTAAAGATTGTAAATACTAATTCTCCTAATCCTTTCGAGAAATTTTCTTTTGAATCTTATGATGATCATTTTCCAATTAAGAAGCCTCAAATAATCAAGACTGATCTTACAATCCCTGTGCATATTCTTGTACCTTGTAAAGTTCCTGATACTAGATATAAGCCCTTCATTTTACCTCCTATACTCCATGATTTCCCTGATAACTATTACAAATTTCTTCCCAGGTTTGATGGAAAAAATAATAACATCACTGCCCAAAAACATATTCATAGTTTTGAGAATTATTTGGACCTATTTGAGATTGATGAAGATAATTTTAGAATCAGACGTTTCGCTCTTTCTTTGGAAAATAGAATAAAGAGTTGGTTCAAGAATCTGCCTAACGCAAGCATCTCAAATTTCCAACAATTTGTCAAACTTTTTCTTGCTAGATGGATAGTTAAATTCAATCTTTTTGTGATCATAGAAGAATATAATCAGTTAAAAAGACATCCAGATGAAACAATACAACAATTTTCTGACATATTTAATCAAGTTTATTATTCAATACCAGAAAATATTAGACCTCCTCATGATTCAACGCTTTTGCATTATCCAAGTGCCTTTGATCTAGAAATAGAATTTCAGTTAAGAGAAAGATATTCAAAAACACTTCTACAGATGCAGAAGATTGTAGTTGATGTAGAAGTTAATCTGCAAATCAGAAAGGAAAAGTTGAAAACCAAAGAGGAGAAAAAAAACATTGCAGAGGTAAAACTCAACGTTTTGGTAAGAAAACTAGATGAAATCATACATAAGATCACTATGGAAGATGAATTTTTTGTTCAAAACCACCATGAAGAAATAGAAGAGATTGATAGCCATGAACAAATTCCTACTAATTCCAAGCATCATAGATGAGAAAATGGATTTACAAATCAATATGTGGAAGAGGAATCTACCGATTTAATGTGTATGTTTGATGACATTAATTAATTTAATGATTTTCCTGACTATGATCAATATGATGACAATTATTCCCGAATGCGGGTGATTAACTGCCCCGGGAATGTGGCACGCCCAATGCATGCCACTTGGCTAGGCCACATGGCCACGCAAAGGGTTGGTAATGCGGCATTTAACACCCGCAGCTATGCACGTCTGTCATTCCACTCTCCCGCACTTGGCCTTAACTCCTGCTCTGCAAACTGTCCCGCACCTTCTTCAATGGCGTTGCGTCCCTCCTATTTGTCATTTTCGATCCGAGGATTACAGATGTCTCATTCTGGAGGAGCCACCTCCAACACAAAAAGGCACCTAGCATGATGCACAACCATCGTAAGGACATGTTTCATCATCTAGTTTTGGTCAATTTTCATGTTTTGTTGCATTTCCTGGGCATGTTATCCGTTGGGATGTTCCTGTCAAAATCTGGGAGGTCATTGAACATAGCTGGTTTCCCCACAATGGGCAGCATATTTTGAGCCGATTTCCCCAACAAGGGCGGTCATTTTTTTGGTTTTTTTATTAAGACTCCCTCCGGAATTGGCTAGTACAACAATTCCGGAGATCAATCCCACCATGTACATTATGTTTCCTAATTAATAAATTAGTCCAACTTAGAAAAAAAATATGATGACAATTATGTTCTTTAAATTCAAACTAACTTTACAGAGCAATCAATAGCTAGTATGGAGGATGAAAAAATGTGTTTTCAGCAGATGGAATACATAAATCAGCTAATGCAAATCATCTATGAGAGTGAGGAAGAAAAATCACAAAATTTGGAAATAAGTGAAGGTTATTTACCTCTTTTTTTTGCTTCATTTCAATTTATTACAAACAACTTTAAAGACATCAATAATCAACAGTCTTAGGTATTGTGATTGACAACAAAGAAGATAATGAAACTCTTGATCAAGGTTTTTCAGTTTTACAAGTACAATTATCAAATTTTATTAAAACATTTGATCAAATGACACAAGAAAGTTCCATACCACTATGTTTTGAATCATTTCAGCTTTTAAATGAAATGTGGCATAACATTTTTAAAGAAAAGGATGAGCAACTTATTGAAATTTATGAAGCCCCATGGAATTCTATATGCCATAGGTTGCAGCAATTTTCACAAGTTTTTCATGATCCAATAGTTGATATGTTGGATATTGAATGCATTCAAATCCTACCTCCATTAACTAACTATGAGTTTCAGAATCAAGATGATAAAGGTTTTAACAGTCAAACATTACAATCAATAGGAATATCATCACAAATCTTATCTGAAAGTTTGCAAGGAGATAAAGATGAAAATAACATTTCAGTTTCATGGCATGGAGGCCGTCCAGAATAGATGTACAATTGTTTAGATCAGTTAAACATTAGTGTATATATCTTGGAAGATCCTTTTGAAAAGTTTCTAGAGTCAACAAAGGAAATCGAATATTTCCTTATTCTCTCATTTGTTGACAAGTTTCTAATAGGTTGCAGAATTACAGTTTTGATAATCAACAAGAAAATGCAACAAAATCTATCAAAGTACATAATGCTTGAATGGTTGCATTGGCTATTTCATTTTACCTAACCAGTAGTTAGACAACTGATTAGAGTAAGTAGGTAGGATTTCAACTTATTTCAGTTTTCAGTTTTAAGCTAATTTTGAAATAATTCATTAAGATTTGAAGCTAAGGAAAAGGCCCTAAGACATTGATGAATTAATAGTTTGGTTTAAAGGCTACAACACCTTTTAGTCTCACATCAGATTTTAGTTTGCAGAAAAAGGTGTAAATTCACTTCAAGAGTTTTAAGTCACAACATATGCATGTTTGGGATTGGCCCAATGGATCGGGCCACTAGTTGACGGCGTTCTTGAAATCTCACAAGGAGATGTCATACCCATGTGAAGCCACTATTAGTGTCCTATAACAATATGATTCATAATTTTGAATTGAATTTGATTAGTCTTGTAAATATGTACATACTTTGCTTTCTGCAAATTGTTTTCCCATATTAGAAGATTAAAAAATGTGAAGAGGGTAAAAGTCCTAAAAGAAAAATCAAAAGACTTTAAAGAAAAAAGATAAAAAAGAATAGAAAAATGGACCCCAAACAAAAAAGAGATAAAAATAAAACATGAAAATGAAGAAAATCCAAATGTCACTACTATTTAATTTTAATGCAAAATAAAAGATTATGTGCAGCTTGTTCAAAATGTCATAGTCCATGATAAGTCAAATAGCTTAATCTTGACTTTTTCATGCTTTAAATTTCATGTTGTTAGATAGAGAATAATAGCCAAACAGATTAATCTTGGCAGATTAGTAGTTAGGAAGACAATAATAAGAAGCTCAACAGCTTAATCTGAGCCCTTGAAAGAAATAAGGATAGAAATAGTTAGTTTGTTGTTTTAAAAAGAAAAATGAATAAGGGTTTGAAAACTCAAATGCACCCATGTAAATGAAGAAAAAATGTTAGGGTAGCAGATGGGTAGGTACAAGCAGTTTTCACAAGGCATGGATAACACAAATTGATCATTCCATACTTACTAATTCATTTTCCTTGTAAAAATAATTCTTCCCCTTCATTTTATTCTTATCCCTTCCCTATTTCATTTTCCCTTGATAAAAATCCCTTTTCTCTTTTAGAAATCATCCCCTTTGAAAAAACCCTTTTTCTGACTAACTTTGGCCCTTCTCTAGCTTAAAAAACCCATTTCTATTACTAATACCCATTCCTCCTTCCCCTTTACTAATTTTGCAACATTCAAATAAACACATACAAACCCACTTATCTAAAGTTTGCGGCATTTATAATATATCGGGCCCCACTTCAAACACTCTTCCCCGATATTATTTTAAAACCGCCTTCCTAATTCCATTTCTAACCTCCACTATTATAATAATCCCCACTTATTATATTTTAATATCTCACATGATCCAGGTGCATATTGGTGGTCACCCGCCTATTCCACTTGGGGCCCCACCATTGTCTCTTTCAGTTTTCAGTTTCGGCACAATTTACTATTTTTAGCAGTTTTTCAGGTCCTGAACTTCCGGAGCCGTTTTGAGGCCCTAAACGACGTTTTTTGGGAAAACCGGGAGCAAAATTGATTGGGTCCATGGACTAATGTTTCTCACTCAAAATTTGTAGTCCTCGGAAAGATCTTTCTAACGAGGTATGGTTCGCGTCAAACGGAGATCGTATGCCAAAGTTACATCCCTGGGAAGTTGAAACACCAATTTACCCAAACGGGGCCCATAGTTTTGGCACTTCATCCCCTAGGGTTAGGGTTTTGGATGTTTAGAGTTTTCCATTATTTCTAAATAATAAATATCTCCTCGAGCCTCATTGTAACTCAGTTCAGAGGCCTGTAGATGCCACATCTCTTCTTATAGATAGCTACTAGCGCCCTAGCTAGTTTATTTCCATTCTGTCTGTAAGCAAATTTCAGTTCTTTGATATTAATGAAATGAAGTGATTTTTCTGCTGCATCTTTTTATTTATGGTTATATGTTTATTTTGTTGCATTCTTGCATAAATCTGGATTAGTGGTATCAGAGCAGTCTGCTTTTTCTCGATCCTTCTTTGCATATCCCCAACGAGGTCGGGGTATAAGGAGTTAGGGCTCGATCTGGTGGAACCTTTGCAAGATCAGCCTCGCAAACCCCAACGGACGCCCATGGGAAACGAAAAGAAAGATGAGGGAGCAGGAGATCCTATCAAAATATTGCTCGAGGAGGCCCTCTAAAAACAAAGGAATGCGATGATGGATAACTTTGCCCAGATCCTTCAACGACTGCCCATCAGTGGCGCATCTGCATCCAGCAGCCACTCTGGAGGCGCGACTCCTTTTAAGGTACAAGTAAATTTTGACATTCCCATATTTGAGGGTCAAATAGACGCAAATGCCGTAGATAGATAGTTGAATCTATTAGAAGGATATTTCTCGGTTCATGACTTTTCTGACTGGGAGAGGATTATTTTTGCACTCCTCAAAGCTACCCCCCATGTCAAGGACTGGTGGGAAACTTACTGTGAGAACAAGGACCAAACAGAACCCTCTCTTTTCTTGGCCGTACCAACTTGGAATTCTTTCTGAGACGCCATCAAGGAACAATACTATCCCGTGGGGAGCTATGAGGACAAGTACATACAATGGACCATGTTGCGACAACAAAGGGATCAAGATGTGCATGAGCTGACGAATCTGTTCCATACCCTGCACACAAAGTTGGGTATCGAAGATTCAGAGAAACATCTGGTGCTGAAGTATCGCAGTTGTCTGCATAGATACATTTAGGAGGAAATGGAGTTCCTCGACATCTCCTCGCTTGGTATGGCATACCGGTATGCTGGCAAGATTGAGAAGAAATTCAAATAGAAGAAGCGAGACTTTGGATCTGCGAATCAAAAGCAAGGGAAAGGTGCTCCCAAACCGCAGAACAAAGGATAGAGCCAAGTCATGGCGGCTCTGTTAGAGTCGGTCCTTATAGCCCTCCGTCAGAGATCATTTCACTTTTTGCATATCATTTTTAGGTGTCTCGCTCACTTCACTTCGTTGCATTTCGCTAGGGGCATGCCATTGACTGACGAGGGGGTTTGGTCGTCTTGTATTCCATCATGCTTGTACCTGCTGGGCTAATTAAAACTTCTAAAAAATCATTGAAGTTCAGGTCATGTCATTCATGGTCATAAATGATTATTTTCGTCAACAAGAGTCTTTTAGTTTTAGAGTCTAGGGTTCAGTCTTTTGATGTATTTAATAAATGCCCGCAGGCCATGAGGATGGTTTCAAAAAGGTTCTTAATTCAAATTTTCATCATCAAACACATTTGAGGACATTTCTAGTTCAAAACTCTGTTTTGAACTAGAAACTGTCAAATTTATTTTTTGTAACAATCATGTATTTTTCTACCATAAAAAATTTTCAATGCAGCCTCTGGTCTTTGCTGAAGTCCAAACGCAAAAATCCCTGCAGAAATCAAATCATTCCATCAGTCTAAAACTCAGAAAATCAGTGTGAAAATCCAAAGGACAGAGTTTCATTAAATGATAAAGTGCCAAAATTGCAAAACATTACAAAGTGGGTTTTTGAAGAACTAAAAATTAAACTCATCTCTTCCAAGATATTTCAAAGGCTATATAAACCATTTGAAACAAGTTATATTAACAAATTTTCAAAGAAGAGATCGAATTGAAGGGTTGAAGGGCGAAAATTTTGTTTTGAAGCCGAGAATTGTGCTGACAGTCAGCACGCGGCGCATACAAGGAGCGCACGGCGCACTGAGCTAAAATTTCCAGTGGAAATTAACAAGCGCGCAACGCACCAGACCAGCGTGGCGCGTTGGGCATGCACGCGGCGCATTGAGCCATCAAGCTGGAAATTCACCCAAACTCTTCAAATTTTCAAATTCAAATCACCTCATTCGCCTTCAAGTAAGTTATCCACGCCTGCCAAATGATTTTTGGATATGCTGTGGTGGTCTAAAGGAGAAAACAAGTGTTTGTCATGGTGAAAGTTAAACCCTATATTCATTTCAAAATCCGCTCCATAGGGTTAGAGGAGGAAGTGATGGTATTTTGAAATTGTATGTCAGAGCTGCCACTTGTCAAAACAATCTCACTTCGTTGCTATTGGAGTTTTTGTCACTGTTATTTCTCATTGTAGATTTACCACAGTCCCATATTCATTTTTCCATATCCCTTTATACTTTTAGTTCCCATGTGAAATTACAAACCCTACTGGTTGCCTCTTTCCCTGCCATTGATAAAACTTCAAGTTTTCATAAGGATCAATGGTTGTTCCATGTTCTTGATTGCACTTTTTCCATTTGAATAACTCTTATATCTATCACTTGGAAAGTCCCATTAGTATTACCCATTCCCATACCATTTGTAAAGGTATGTAATCCCAACATTCCCCAAAGCAGTGAGTAAATAGTTTGTCTTTTCCATTGTGTCACTTGACAGTCCATTGTGTTCATTGTAACATTTCCCACAGTCCCCATTCCATGCTAGAAACAGTTGGCATATTTGATAGTGAAAGGCAAAGCATCTAGTCATCATTTTCAGATATACTCCTAACGCTTGTTTTCACCATACCTATATCAGCATATATTTTTCAAACATCTTGATTTCAGCGCCATGTCAGAGACGGATTCAGTTTATGAGCAGGGGTATGACAGTGATTCCACAACAGAGGTTAATGTGCCAAGGAGGTCTCACAAAAGTGGCAAAAGTGGTAGGCATGTCAGGGAGGAACCTACTTCTTTGGTTCAATTGCAGGCTTGCCCGCTTGCAATGGATTGTTTTCAGCATCAGTCATGTTTCCAATACTGTGAGATGATTTCCCAAACTCAACATCATCATGAGCTAGCTCGCCTATTTGTTCTACATTTACATGATGGCCGTGTAAACCTTGCCGGAGTAAACTTCATTCTGTCACCAGAGACCATTGCTCAGGCCACCGGGATACCAAACATAGGAGAGGAATGGAACAAACGACAGCAGCTAGAGAAATCCTATTATGAGCCATATATCAGACCTGGATATATGAGGCAGCTGAGCAGGGTATTTCCATTCCGATTTCTGAAGGATGAGTATGCACCATTGATGAGACTGATCATTCGATATTTCAGTTGCGAGGGCAGATTCTCGCGCCTCTATGCGTACCATATCCATTTGTTGATGCATTTCACGAGGGTACGTATGATGAGCATTCCATACTTCATGTACCGTAACATAGAGCGGATGACATTTCTTGTACAGAAGAAGACCCCAGCACAGCAGCATAACAGTATATATCATTACGCGCTGATCAAAATCATGGTGGTACATCAGCTCGCACAACAGGGCATCGCATGGGATGAGTTCATCTCCCGTGACTTGTTTGCAGCGCCACAGTCGCCTCCCGAGGTAGTTCATGATGAGGGAGAGCCTTCACACCAGTTTGATATTCCTGAGACTGAGCATATCAGCGCTCCAGTGTATGTGACATATCAGCGAGGCCACAGAGCCTTATTTGCAGCTACACGACGAGTACTATCTCCACCCGGGGTGGAAGGGGTCTCGTTGACTTCATCAGCAGTGCGAGTACTATCTCCACATGGTGTGGAAGGGGTCTCGCCTTCGACATCAGCACAGGTACAGGTTCAGGACAGAGGCAAGAGGCCTATGCACGATGAGGGCCCTTCAGGAGGCCGAGACACTGATTTTATACTCATCGATGTTGATGCGAGCTCTCCTAGCTCGAAACTGAAAGAGATCATCCAGGAGAAAAAGGCCGAGATTGACACGCTGACTGAGAAGTGGTAGAGAGATCAGTGGGTGATAAACTACCTAGAGCAGTGGAACAAACAACTAGAGGATCAGCATACACTTGTAGAGTTGCGGCAAATTCGGGAAGACCGTGCATTGGCCCGGAAGAAACCAGGTGACATGACACCAGTTGATCGAGAGACCTGCCTCATGCATGTTAACATTCATCTGGAGAAGTTGTTGGCAAAGGCCAATATAGACAAATATATGCTCCGTCATATGAAAAATCATTATTGGGCCCGTACTCACGTTTGCAAAGCTAAAATGAAGATCCTGAAGGCAAGGTTGAGCAAAGCACTGAAACGGCGAAAGAGGCCTGATCCACTCCGTATCTTGGCCGAGGCTTCATTGGCTGAGCATGAGGCATGATGGGGGATCTTCGCTCCAAATTTCAGCAAATTTGGAGAAGTTTTTGTCATTTTTGAAAATTTTGGTCTCAAAACAGGTTTTTCCGCCCAACGCGTAGCGCGTCACGACGCGCGCTTATGATTGGGACACTTTCTGGAGGAAAAATTTGTATTTTTGGATTTTTCATGGTAATTTATGCATGCTCAGAAATGGCTGAAGCATTTCATCAAGTTCTGGATGATCAAAAGGGCCAAAAACACCATGAAAATCACCTTTCTGCCACCTTTTGCACCAGCAGGAAGTAATTTTGGGAGAATGATGTTTTGGAGGGGCAAATGAGCTCCAAATTGAAAAATTCCACTTGGGTTGGATAGCAGACATCCAGGGATTTCCAACAAGCTATCATGAGCTTGATTTTTACTCCTAGAAGTGCTCCAAAAGCAGGTCCAAAGGCACGTGGCGCATAGAGCTTTGGCGCGCGGCGCATAGAGGAAATTAGCCTATTTTTCACCTTCCAGCTCAGGAATTCGGCCAGTTTGGACTAGTTTCACCTCTTGATGTAATTTTTGACCCAGCTTGATGTAATTTGATAAAAATGATGTAATTTTGGCATGTATTTACTTGTTCTAGATGATTCACTCACAAAAAAGTGAAAATCAAGTGAATGAATCAATTTCCTTCCTTTTAGAGGCAAGTTGTTTGGCTGCCTAGATTTTAGCTCCTTGTTTAGAATTGGTTCAAACTACTCCTAGAAGCATGAGCTCAACCCCTAGACGCATGGGAAGGGGTTAGACTTGTATATTTATTTTATTTTCTGAGACACTTTCAGGGTTGGACTCTTGGGAAAATTTTGGCACACTATTGTACATATTTTTTGCATTTTTGGCTAAGGAAAGATCAGAGGTTTTGCGGCACCTGTTGGGATTCTTGTGGCTTTCAGTTCTTGATGATGTTTTCTCTCAATTTTTTGTAATTTATTTCATTTTTAATGTATTCCATTCCCTTATTTTGCTTCCGAAACTAAATGAATGAGTAAATGAGGTAGAATCCATTGATTTCAGTGCTCTGCCTTTAAATTTGTCTAGTTTTATATGTTTTCTTCAGTTTGGAGAGGATCCTTGTTCCGCCTTGCCCTCTTTAGCTCCTAGTCATTCTGATCCATCCATACACATAATCAAAAGCATCAATACTACTACCTACCCTGCCCCAATTCGAACTCTGCAAAGATCTGGCCTCATCCCCAAGCCCAAAATTGTTTTTCCCATTTTTTCAACAAAAACCCAAAAAATTTAAATCAAACCTTCCTATCTATTTACTAGCCTAAAATCAATATCCATTATAAGTCATCTCAACCCCTTTGAAGACTTTTTGCCGAGATAGACCCGGAGAGAGCCCTCTCCTATCCTCGTAGGGCTAGCTACGAGGCTGAGCTTGGTTTGATGTTGCCCTGAGTTTTACCTTATTTCAGCCTAAGGTAGATTCGAGCGCTAACATAGTGGCGACCATACTGGGGAAATCTCAATGGTTTGCTTGTTGGTGTGTTCATTTCATGAGTTGTAGACAGAGCCTGAAGTCACTCCAGGTAGCCTTCGAACTGCACATTGCTTGGCGAGTGCATATTAGATAAACGCTGCTTCAGTCAATCTCTGGTTCGGCTTGTGAATCTGTCACTTGATTTGCGAATCACCCCAGTACATTATATCATTCTAGAATTTTGGATGATTGAGTCTAGAAGTTGATAGGCTGAAAATAATTGGTTGTGTCCTTTGGATTTTTGAATAGATCAACACACCGGCTTCCCGAAAACATACTAGATCAAATCCTGAGCCAAATCTGCCTCTAGTATATGAAAACCCCAACCTAATCCCTAGAATTTTCCGTCGAGAAGCTCCCATCATTCCTTTGGTCAGATCTCACTCATACCCCACTGTTTTTGAATACATTGAAGATATTGAGTTTGACGATCAGTTCGAGTTATCATTATTTGAAACCAAGTCCGAAAGCGCTACTCGTTCTACCGTCATCAATCCTAAGTTTATCAAGTATCTAGAAATCGAAAAAGCAAATAGATCTATTGATAATTATATCCTGAATCTTCAGAATTCTATCGTGGCAACCAACATCCCTGAATTCATAGAATCTGCTTCTCAAACTCTTGGTCCATCAGTGGTTACTTCTGATTCACAGGTTCAAACTGAACTTTCTTTCATCCCGACCATTCCAGTACAACCATCAATATCTGATCAGCAATCAGCGGTAGTTCCTCCTCCGTCACCACTGCATACACCTCGTTCATCTACTACTCCTATTCCACCGGTTTCTCCAAGAAAAATTATAAATCCGCCGAGAGCTAATGCTGCTCGATTTGCTCCTCTTGCGTTACCGCAATAGTTGAATGATATGCCTGCAGATTATCAGAGCAAGATTCCAATATTTGATGGCACTCCGCAGAGTCTTCCGGCACAACAGCATATAGATAAGATGGCAGAATTTTTCGATCTTCATGAGATCGATGAAGAGAATGTAACCCTAAGGATTTTTGTGCAAACTTTCAGAGGGGAGGTAAGAAAATGGTTTAGAGCTTTGCCAACAAGAAGCATTACTACAATGGCAGAACTTCACTGACAGTTTCTAGATCGTTGGGAAATTAAAAAAGATCCACTTCAGATCAATGCCGAGTATAGCAGCATCAAGCGCAATCCTGGTGAGTCCGTTCAAGACTACATTATCAGATTTAATGTGGTTTATAATGCAATTCCGGATGAATTAAGACCATCTAGAAAGTCATCTCTCCTTAAATTCCCGAATGGTTTCGATCCAGAGATGGCTTATTCATTACGGGACAGAGATCCGCCTACCTTGGAAGAGATGCAGAAGATCATTGTTAGTGTTGAGGCGAATTTGAATGATAAGAGAGCCAGGTTGAAAGCAGAGAAGAGAGTGACTATAAAGGAAGAAGCTTCCACATCTACATCAGAACAACACTTGCTTCGCGAAATGGAAAGAATGTTCAAAATAATGACGCTTGATAAGCCCGAACCGCAGATTCGAAATCCCAACTACCGTGGCCAGCAGCAGCCACAGTTCAAAATTAAACAGCATGAACAGAGAGCACAAGAGTCGGCAGCCCAGCAGCAAGTTAAAACACCTCTTCTGCAGAATTTTGTGAGTCAAGATTTAGACAAGGAAGATGATGTAGTAGGGGAGCAAAACCACTTTTTTACTCCTAATGATTTGCCCATTTACATCACTGAAGATGAAGAATATGCAGAAAGTTCAGCTGCACAGAAAGATGAGGATTTTATTTTTGCAAATGATGCAGCTTTCAAAGAAGAATCAGATGAATACCAAAGAGGGTATATGAATGCTTTGTCCGCTCAGCAGAAGCAATACTCATTAAGAAACAGAGATGTGCCCATAAACCCAATTCAGAAGAGAAAAGAGGCTTCAGCACCGAAGTTAGATTCACCTGTAGCACAGAAGAAAGGAAAAGAGACAATTGATCCCGCAGTTAACAAAACATCATCAGCAGAAAAGTCAAATCAGCCAAGCGTATTGAAGGATAAGGCTGAAAGGAAAGAAGTTCCAGCCAAAGAGGTCGAAAAGGTTTCAGCTTTTAGTTTGGAGAATGAAATTTCTAAATTGAAGGTATCTATTCCTTTGACAGAAATTATGAAGAACAACAGTTATAGAGGTCAAGTCTCTAAAATTCTGAATTTTGATCCAATGTTTGACATGGTGAATATTGAAGATGATCAGCCTGAATTGATATTTGGGCCTGCTTTAGATGGTGAGTCCCCAGACAGCGATGTTCCTCCCTTTTATATCAGTTTAAGGTTGCATGAATTTGTATTGCATAATGCCATGTTTGATTCTTGTGCTTCGCACAATCTTATGCCCAAAGAAATCATGGAAAAGTTGGGTTTAGACATTACAAGGAAATACCATGATTTGTATTCATTTGATTCTAGCCGAGTGAGATGTATCGGGCTCATTAAATATTTAGTTGTCAGTTTAGATCAGATTCCTGCGAAGAATGTCTTGATGGATGTGGTTGTGGCAGACATTCCTCCCCGTTTTGGGATGCTCCTTTCTAGATCTTGGGGAGCAAAGTTGAAAGGTACACTACAGCTAGATTTCTCCTATGCAACAATTCCTGTCTTTGGCCAAATGAGAAAGTTATATCGAGAACAGAAGATGAAATACATGATAACAAGCAAGGAGAAACCAATCAATCATCCTGTAAATTATGTACATATGGACTTAGAGTCTTTTGTTTGTTTGCTGATAGTTTTAATGATATATATAGTCAGTTAGTTCCAGCAGAAGATATACCAGAGATTACTGAGAATTTCAGAGAAGTTCTGCAGAAAGAAAGACAAGAAAAGCAAGCTACTGTTGAGCAATCAGCTAAAGACGATGGGCAGCAAACAAAAAAAACAGAGCTAGCGCAATTTCAGCACTTAGAGGATGATGAATATGGTCTTTGGACCATGGATTTCGATGGTGCAGTGGGTAGGATGGTGCTGGGATTGGAATTTGGGTACGCAGCCCATTTTCTGCTCCTAACAAAGTACCGAGCAATGTACGGGTATGTTCTTACAAGTTGGAATTCGATTGTTCAAACAATGAGGCTGAGTATGAAGCTCTGATTGCTGGCTTAAAGATTCTTAGAAAGCTGAAAGCTAAGAAAATTGCTGTATATGGCGACTCTGAATTGGTGATCAAGCAGGTAAAAGGTGAATATCAAACGAAACATCCCCGGATGCGAGCTTACCGCAACGCTGTCCTTGACATTTTGAAGCAGTTTTCAGATTATACCGTGACTTGCATTCCTCACATCCAAAATGGAATTGCAGATGCACTTGCGAAGGCGGCAAGAAACTTGAAAATCCCAATGAATTCAAGCAACAAAATCGAGATCCATGTGAAGCACCGTCCTTCCGTACCGGATAACCAAAGATGTTGGCAGGTTTTTCAAGACGATGATGAGATTAATGATTTTCTGCAAAGTAAAGGTAAGTTTGAAGATACCTCAATTGATGTAGAATTTGATAATGGTGATGAGGTTCAAGTCAACCAAATGGAGGTGTTACAGCTGAAAGACAACATTATTCCTAAAGGTTTGATACCTTTAGAGGAAATCTTCGATCAGGATGATGTGGCCAAAAAGCCAACTTTACGATTGACTGAAAAAGGAGTAGAGGATGTAAATATTGGGACAGCTGAAAACCCCAAAATGGTAAAGTTATCCAAGTCATTGTCACCAAAGGTAAGAGCTGAATATGTAAGTTTGCTATCTTCATTTGCTGATGCTTTCGCGTGGGATTACTTAGATTTAAAAACATATGACACCAACATTATTCAGCATACTATCCCAATCAAGCCTAATCAGAAACCTTTCAGACAAAAGCTAAGAAGAATCAACCCAAAGCTGCTACCATCGATTGAGAAAGAGGTAAGCAGGTTGTATAAGTCATGAATCATTGTTCCCATCAGATTTTCTGATTGGATTTCAAATTTAGTGCCAGTGCGGAAGAAGACAGGTGAAATCCGGTTGTGTATTGATTTCAGAAATTTGAATAAGGTGTCATTGAAGGACAACTATCCGCTACCGAAAATGGATCATATTTTGCAGCGAGTAGTGGGTGCATCAAGGATGTCACTACTCGACGGTTATTCTGGACATAACCAAATCTTAGTTCACGAGGACGACCGTGACAAAACAGCCTTCACTACTCCGTGGGGGACATTTCACTATGCTAAGATGCCATTTGGTTTGAAAAATGCAGGTGCCACTTTTCAGCGGGCGATGGACATGGCTTTCGCCAATGAGAAAGATGTATTTTTGGTTGTTTACCTTGATGATTTGACGGTGTTTTCAAATTCTGATGAAGAACATTTGTATCACTTGAAATTTGTTTTTCAGAAGTGTAGGAAATATGGTATTTCGCTGAATCCGAAAAAGAGCTTGTTTGCCATGGACGAAGGCAAACTTCTTGGCCACATCATATCGAAAGACGACATTCGTGTTGACCCTGCACGTGTTGAAGCAATCCAGCAAATTGAACAGCCCCGGAACAAGAAAGAAATACAGTCATTTAATGGTAAGATGAATTTTCTGCGTCGTTTCATTCCAAATCTTGCTGAGCATCTTAGAGAAATGACAAACATGCTGAAAAAGGACAGCCAAGTGAAGTGGATGGAATAGGCGGTGAAATCATTCAATTTGGTAAAGTTAGCTCTTTCTTCAGCCCCCATTTTAATCAGCTCGGATTACACACAGGACTTCATTTTGTTTTCATTTGCTTCTGAGCACACTTTGGCAGCTGCTTTAATGCAAAAAAGAGATGGAGTTGAGAAGCCCATTGCTTTTTTCAGTCGGATTATAAGGGACGGAGCTTTGAAATACAACATTATTGAGAAACAAGAACTTGCTCTTGTTAAGGCCTTGAAATATTTCCGCGTGTATATACTGCATTCCCACATTATAGCTTACGTTCCTAACGCAGCTGTTAAAGATGTTTTGGTACAGGCAGATCTAGAGGGAAGACGGGGTAAGTGGATCGCTGCGTTGTTAGAATATGATGTGGAGATTAAACCGATCAAGTTTATTAAGGGACAAGGACTAGCTAAGCTTATGGCCGAAAGAAATCTGCATGCTTTAGACATTAATTTGATTGCTGCTATGTCTGATGAGGATGAAGAAAGTGCATCATTTCAGGTATCTGATATCTTTGTTTCTTCCCCTTGGTATGCTGACATATTATATGTACTTCAGAATTTGTCTCCACCACCCGGGATGCCTAGAAATAAGAGTAGAACCTTGAAGTTGAGGGCTGCAAAGTATTGTATATTGAATTCTGCATTATATTGGAAAGACCCTGGTGGAATGTTATTGAATTTTTTGTTAGAGGAAGAAGCCAAAAGAGTTTTGGAGGAATTTCATAAAGGGGACCGTGGGGGCCATCTATTTTGGAAAACCACAGCTAATAAGATTCTGAGAGCAGGTTACTATTGGCCTTCTTTATTTTCTGATGTATATAAGGCTGTTAATAATTGTCACGAATGTCAAATTTTCGAAGGGAAACAAAAATTACAGCCTTTGCCTCTTAAACCAATTGAAGTTAGCGCACCATTTCAGTAGTGGGGATTGGATTTCATTGGGGAAATCCATCCGGCATCTTCAGGATAGCATAGATGGATATTGACAGCAACGGATTACTTCACGAAGTGGATCGAGGCAATTCCCACCCGACAAGCCACAGATGCGGTAATTATTTCTTTTCTTGAGAATAATATTCTGTCACGTTTTGGTTGTCCTAGTAAGATAATCACAGATAATGCAGCGGCCTTCAAGTCAAAAAGGATGGTTGAATTTTGCAATAAGTACAACATCAGCTTGGGACATTCGACTGCCTACCATCCGCAAGGAAATGGCTTGGCAGAGTCTTCCAATAAGTCTTTGGTAAATATCATTAAGAAATTGCTGGAAATTAATAAGAAAGGCTGGCACAAGAAATTAGTGAATGCGCTTTGGGCTGATAGGGTAAGTCAGAAAAATTCTATTGGCATGTCTCCTTTCGAGTTGGTGTATGGAGTAGACACAGTGTTTCCCACTTCTCTTGCTGTCCCGGTAGTCAAATTGCTTCAGGAAGCAGGTAGTGAGGAAGATCCCATGCAGCGAAGGATAACAGATGATTCATTTACAGCAGACAAGGGAGGAGGTCTTTCAAAATACATTTAATTTGCAGGAGCACATCAAAAAGATCTATGACAGGAAGGCAAAAGCAGATAAGTTTCAGCTGGATGAGGTGGTTTTGAAGTGGGATGCTCGAAATGAAGATAAGGAAAAGCACGACAAATTTGAAAACCTTTGGAAGGGTCCTTTTAAGATTGCAACGTATCGTGGTCAGAACGCTTTTCTTCTCAAGGAAATGAATGAGGATGATTGTCCTGGAGGGCCGATCAATGGTCGGCTGCTCAAGCGATACTATTTCTGAGTATTTTTTGCTGATTTCATCATCATTGTATATATCGTTCTACTTCTGTTTTATCACAAGTGTGTACTGATCTCTTTTCTTCAGTCTGGGGCCCAGAGCGAAGGCTATAATTCTAGAGAAGGAGGTTAGTTGGTTTGAAGTTTGTCAAGTTAGTCTTATCAGTCTTTTCAGTTTTAAAATCGAGTCGGTTTCAGTCAAGTTTTCAGTCAATAAATGTGTCAAAGGTTTTGTGTTATCCATTCAAATAATGACTCCATCGCCCAATGGATGAAGGCACTGCCTAGCTCTTCCAGAGATCTGCCATTCTTGGCATCTCCTTGGAGCTACCATCCCCATTGGAGCCAATGTTAAAGTCGGTCCTTACAGCCCTTCGTCAGAGATCATTTCGCTTTTTGCATATCATTTTTAGCTGTCTCGCTCACTTCACTTCATTGCATTTCGCTAGGGGCATGCCATTGACTGACGAGGCGGTTTGTTCGTCTTGTATTCCCTCATGCTTGTACCTGCTGGGCTAATTAAAACTCCTCAAAAATCATCAAAGTTCAGGTCACGTCATTCATGGTCATAAATGATTATTTTCGTCAACAAGAGTCTTTTAGTTTTAGAGTCTAGGGTTCAGTATTTTGATGTATTTAATAAATGCCCACAGGCCATGAGGATGGTTTCGAAAAGGTTCTTAATTCAAATTTTCATCATCCAACACATTTGAGGACATTTCTAGTTCAAAACTCTGTTTTGAACTAGAAACTGTCAAATTTATTTTTTGTAACAATCATGTATTTTTCTACCATAAAAATTTTTCAATGCAGCCTCTGGTCTATGCCGAAGTCCAAACGCCAAAATCCCTGCAGAAATCAAATCATTCCATCAGTCTAAAACTCAGAAAATCAGTGTGAAAAGCCAAAGGACAGAGTTTCATTAAATGATAAAGTGCCAAAATTGCAAAACATTACAAAGTGGGTTTTTGAAGAGCTAAAAATTAAACTCATCTCTTCCAAGATATTTCAAAGGCTATATAAACCATTTGAAACAAGTTATATTCACAAGTTTTCAAAGCGAAGATCGAATTGAAGGGTTGAAGGGCGAAAATTTTGTTTTGAAGCAGAGAATTGTGCTGACAGTCAGCACGCGGCGCATACAAGGAGCGCGCGGCGCATAGGATGCGCGTGGCACACTGAGCTAAAATTGCCAGTGGAAATTAACAAGCGCACAACGCACCAGTCCAGCGCGGCGCATTGGGCATGCGCGCGGCGCATTGAGCCATCAAGCTGGAAATTCACCCAAACTTTTCAAATTTTCAAATTCAAATCACCTCATTCGCCTTCAAGTAAGTTATCCACGCCTGCCAAATGATTTTTGGATATGCTGTGGTGGTCTAAAGGAGAAACAAGTGTTTGTCATGGTGAAATTTAAACCCTATATCTATTTCAAAATCCGCTCCATAGGGTTAGAGGAGGAAGTGATGGTATTTTGAAATTGTATGTCGGAGCCGCCACTTGTCAAAACAATCTCATTTCATTGCTGGTGTTTTTGTCATCATATTGCTCACCGTAGATTTAATTTGCCATCCCATATTCATTTTCCATATCCCTTTATACTCTTGACCCCCATGTGAAATCCCAAACCCTACTTATTACCTCTTTCCCTTCCATTGATTAAAATCCAAGTGTTCATAAGGATCAATGGTTGTTTTCATGTTTTTGACTGCACTTTTGCCATTTGAATAACTCTTATATCTATCACTTGGCAAGTCCTATTAGTATTACCCATTCCTATACCATTTGTAAAGGTATGTAATCCCAACATTTCCCAAAGCAGTGAGTAAATAGTTTGTCTTTTCCATTGTGTTACTTGACAGTCCATTGTGTTCATTGTAACATTTCCCACAGTCCCCATTCCATGTTAGAAACAGTTGGCATATTTGATAGTGAAAGGTAAATCATCTAGTCATCATTTTCAGACATACTCCTAACCCTATTTTTCACCATACCTATATCGCATATATTTTTCAAACATCTTGATTTCGCACCATGTCGAGATCATCTACTTTATGACAGGTTGCCAAGATCTCAGCAGAGGTTAAGGGCGGCTATAGGAATGTCCACAAAGTGGCAAAGGTGGTAGGCATTTCAAGGGATATTTGCTTCTTTGGCCCACCTAACTCTTCGTCCGTTGCAATGGATTTTTTTCAAAGATCACTATAAGTCAATACCGTGAGATGATTTCCCAAACTCAGCATCATCATGAGTTAGCTCACGTATTTTTTCTACATTTGCATGATGGCCATGTGAACCTTGCTGGAGTAAACTTCATTTTGTCACCAGAGACCATTGCTTAGGCCACCGGGATACCAAACATAGGAGAGGAATGGAACAAACGACAACAACTAGAGAAATCCTATTATGAGCCATATATCAGACCTGGATATATGAGGCAGCTGAGCAGGGTATTTTAATTCTGATTTCTGAAGGATGAGTATGCACCATTGATGAGACTGATCATTTGATATTTCAGTTGCGAGGGCAGATTATCGCATCTCTATGCGTACCATATCCGTTTGTTAATGCATTTCACGAGGGTACGTATGATGAGCATTCCATACTTCATGTACCGTAACATAGAGTGGATGACATTTCTTGTACAGAAGAATACCCCAGCACAGCAGCATAACAGTATATATCATTACGCGCTGATCAAAATCATGGTGGTACATCAGCTCACACAACAAGGCATCGCATGGGATGAGTTCATCTCCCGTGACTTCTTTGCAGCGCCACAGCTACCTCCCTAGGTAGTTCATGATGAGGGAGAGCCTTCACACCAGTTTGATATTCTTGAGACTGAGCATATCAGTGCTCCAGTGTATGTGACATATCAGCGAGGCCACAGAGCCTTATTTGCAGCTACACGACGAGTACTATCTCCACCTTGGGTGGAAGGGGTCTCGTTGACTTCATCAGCAACGCGAGTACTATCTCCACCCGGGGTGGAAGGGGTCTCGCCTTCGACATCAGCACAGGTACAGGTTCAGGACAGAGGCAAGAGGCCTATGCACGATGAGGGCCCTTCACGAGGCCGTGACACTGATTTTATACTCATCGATGTTGATGCGAGCTCTCCTAGCTCGAAACTGAGGGAGGTCATCC